>JAGFMF010011391.1:833935-862202 GCA_019455555.1 Galemys pyrenaicus
TATATTTGACATCAATTGTAATCCCCATGTATTCCCCATCACCATATCACCAGTGCACCATCACCTCAGTCCCCCATGCTCCCATCTTCCCTCAACCCTTCGCCTCCCCCCTCCCCACCAAGTGTCCCCAATTTGTCCTTGAATAAGACTATTTTTAAAAGGATCATTCTGATAGCAGGATATGTAAGAGTAAGATGTAAGAGTTGGGCCTGTGTCACCTCTAACACCGGGACTGGGGGTGGGCGGTATCATGTCCAGACTCTGTAAAATTAGCCTTTGTTAATTGAGAAAAGCCTAGAGGGGTGGCCGTTCCTCTCCCTCGAGACTCCTGTTCTCTTCAGGACTCAGATAGGATCTGGGTTCAGTTTACTAAACCAAGGAAAGACAGGATGGATTCAAAATTGGATTCAAGGAAAACAGTGGGGAAAGATTCTGAAGTAAAGATTAGCCAATAAGACTATTTTTAAAAGGATCATTCTGGGACCCCCCTGGTGGCACAGTGGGTTAAACAATGCACTATGAAGCAAACCATAGTCACTGCAGCAAGAGTTCGATCCCTGCCCCCTGCCAGGGAAGGGACCCACATGGCACAGCAGACCTCTCCTGTCGCCCACTGCTCCCCTCAGCAGTGCACTTCTGTTGATATGCCTATTCTGCTCCCCACTCTGTTTCTGGTGAATCCTCTCACTCCCCACCCCCACGACTCTGGCCTGTACCCCACCTCTTGTATGCATAAATAAATAAATATTTTTTTAAAAATAAATAAAAGGATCATTCTGATAGCAGGATATGTAAGAGGTACAGAAACTGGGGGGTAAGGGAGATGGGGACAAGATAGAATTTGCAACTGGGGGCTTCTAGAAGGGAAACCTCGAAGTTCTCCTCCAAACCTTCTGCATTGTTTTAATATTTAGCCACAAATGTTTTATTCTTATAACTGAAAAAAAAAAGGGAGGGAAATTTCACTGTATAATAATAAGACAACTTAAATAAAGACACTGCACAAATTTATAAGCAGAAACTGAAGATAAAATCCTTGTGGACATCTCAGTAACGATTGCTATGGAACAAGAACAGGTAGGACTCAACAAGATCCATGCTGGGACAGACCAGATCATTCTCCAGCTGTTGACACGTTCTTTGGTCAGGTTGACATCAAACCTCATCGGTGGTCTTTAATAAGCGTTGATCATAATGACATATAAGATAACATATAAGTACAATAACTCTATGTGACTTTTTTTATATTTTATATTCTCTGCAAAATCCATGCAAATAATGTGAGATAAATATTTTCACTGTCCATGAGTATTGTCAATATTCTGGTGGCGAGAGGAGTAGGCAGGACTGGCTATCAGAATAAAGGCTTGGTGTGTTCCACCATCAGGTATGGCTTTATTGGAAGACTTCTATAGTTGGTTTAATGCTCAAATGAGCCATTATAATATTTTTAATAAATAATTCTACCTTTGCACTTAAGTCTTGTAAATCAAATTCATTGGGGCAATGAAGCATGAGCAAAGGTGACAGGAATTATTGAATGTCTACTGGTTCCTACTTCCCCATTCTCATTTAACCTTTGAGATGTAACATGAGCATAGACTCCTAAGGATCATAATGGATGCAGAGATAAGCAAGGCCCAAAACAAGAACTAAGTATGAGATAGTGGGGGTGCTGATTGCACTGAGACTCCACCCTCTCTTTGAACTACAAATCACTTTGAACACAAGAAGGCAATAGTATCATAAGAATACTTCTATATAATAAACTCCATCATATTCCTTTTTAAAAGTATTTTTTATTGAACGGGGTTTGTCACATTTATAGGTTTCAGGTACATAGTCCTATAATTCAACAGATATATTATGGTCACTACCAAAAGTCTAGTTTCCATCTATTACCATATAGATGACCCTATATGTCATGTTTCTCAAATCTTCTATGCACTCACTGATTTTCCCATTGCTTGTTCTGACAGTTATTGACAAAGTGTTTTAAAATCCCTCACTATATTTTCAGACTTGCCTAGCCTTCCACTTAGTCCACTTCTCCTGATCGGCCCTTCAACTCTTCCCCTCTTGTTATCACATTTTGTTCTTAAAACTTAAGAGTTTACTTTTATTTTGTTTTGTTCATCTGTTTTGTTTCTTTACCTTCCACATACGAAGAGATCGCACACAATAAAATATCATATCCTTTCCTATCCTTTTTACTTCCTTGCAGTAGACAAACTCCAGAGAATGAGATCCAAAGAGAGGAAAACAGACAGAGTCTCAGAGTTCTTTTCCTTTTCACTTCCTCCTTCTTTATCAGTAGGTCAAAGAGAGAGAGAGCTGGTATGTTGCACATGTGAAAAGTGAAATAGAAATGGTTGCAGGGTTATCTTATGTGCAGCATTTTTACTATTTAGGGAAGAATGAGCTATATATGCATGTATGAGTTTGAAATATAAATTGTATGATTTAAGTGATACTGCATAAAAGTTAAGTGTTTTTATATTTGTGTTATATATGTATATAATTTACATCATATATAAATATGAATAGTAAATTGAAAATAATAAATTGAAATTTTAATTTTTCTTTATTTGGAATTATGTATTTTTTTTTGTTTTTTAAATTTTTTTTGAAGTACAATTAGATTATAACATTACATAGATTTAGGTCTTTTAAATAATAAAAAAAATACCATGACTAGGAAAGAGCAAAACCATGAGAAAAAAAATCAAGCTTTCATATGTTTAGCAGTACTTTCATTCTGTTTTTTTGAGTATGAGACACCACATTTTCATTTTGCACCAGACTTTGCAAAGTATGTGCCTGCCCTGCCCAAGATTGTATAAACTGTGAATTCATGTGACTTTGGGGCATTTTTATTTATTTATTTATTTGTTTGTTTGTTTGTTTGTTTATTTTCCCTTTAATTTGTATATATTTGACATCAATTGTAATCCCCATGTATTCCCCATCACCATATCACCAGTGCACCATCACCTCAGTCCCCCATGCTCCTATCTGCCCCCAACCTTCCCCCTCCCCTCTCCCCACCTAGTGTCCCCAATTTGTCCTTGTCTTTTTGTTTTTGGTTTCTGTGTCTTTATTGTTATTATTATTATTATTCTTATTCCTTTCCTTGATCCTTATTTGGTTCCCTTATATTCCTCCTAGGGGAGGAACCATCTGGTATTTGGGACATTTTGATTATAATTTTACAGGCACAGAAGTGGAGGCTGAGAAGCACATGAATACCACTGACGGTGACACAGGAAGAGAGAATTCTAGGTATCTGGAAGGGAGGTGGTAGCATGAACTGATATCCTTCAGTGGTGCATTTTGTACAGCCTGCAAGAAACAATGGGACAGCATCACTGATTGAGGGACACTTAGCATAAAAAGGCAAGTTCTTCCCTTTGAAATGTGTGGATAAGAGCAATTTAATACTGAGAAGTGATGTTAAAGAGAGGTTTTTTTCCTCATAAGATTGCTGATAACCTTCTGTCTATTACTTGAGCTCAATACTGGGATATATTTGTGCAGAAAAGCTGAGAGCTTTCTCAGAAAACCCAGGGAACAGTGTGATAGATCAATTGATTTGTCAAACCCCAGCAGACAGAAGCAATTGCCTTGGCTAGACTAGTGAATGCAGATGACTGACTGGTTCCTTTACCATTTAATAAACCTTATCCTGGCTGTGGGTCACTTCCCAGGAGAATGTCATAGTCTCCCTAGGAGACTTGCACTCTTTCACCAGGTATTTTGAAAAAGGTCATAAAATAACACTGCAAGAACCTGAGACAGTCATTAACACAAGGTGGGTATTGCCTGGGACAGCAGTTGAGTTGGTAACATGCCTGCTGGTATTCATGTTAAAACCTGACCCAGCTTCCATTTGTTGTGTCCAGTCATCCACCCATGCATATGAAGCTCTGGGGGAAAGAAGACAAAGTCTGTACCAAGTAAATGCTGATTTTTTATACCTAGATTGTCAACTCCCAAGCTTAATCTGATCAACTGAGAGCATTTTGTCACACAGAGCTGGTATCTTGGAAACTAAGTCAACTCAAGGTTGAACCCATGTTTCTAATGTTTTCTTTCCTGTATCCACTCTGATATCACTGATCTCACTGCTTTTTTTAATCTTCAGTTTTATAGTTATATAATTGACATATGACATTGTATAAGTTAAAGGAGCACAGCATAATGACTTGACCTATATTGGGAAGTGATGGACACATAAGTTTGTTAACATTTGTTATTTCAAAAAGATACAAAAATAAAAGAAAAAACTTTATTTTTCTTTGTAATAAGAACTCTTATGGCTTTTTTCTTAATTCTCAAATATACCATAGAATATAGGTGATGCTTCAATCATCTCTAATTCTGTACTATCTCAGATGTTCCATCCACTACCTTGCCTTTTCTCAAACACTCCAACTGACTTGATGTTCCCTCCTTCATCATAGCATTTCCCCTGTACTGTCCCCTTTATTGAATATCTTCCCTACTTCACCATCTGGTGTCATCAAACCAATTTTGTCTTTTTCTTGGCCACACAGGGAAAACTACATTTCCCATATTCCCTTGCTGCTACTTAAAAATCTGTAACTAGGTTCTAGCCAATGGAATGTGAGCAGAAATAATATACTCCACTTCCAGGCCTGATCCATAAGAACCTCCCAGCAAGATCCTGTAAACTCTTTCCCTTCTACAGACTAATCCAAAGAGCCACAGTACCACAGAGTTCAGTGATGAAGATAGTGGCGTCACAAGAAAGAAGCAATCCAGATCCTTTAATCTGCACTTGGAAGAGAGCTACTTGGGATCATCAGGCACATCTGTTTGGGAAAATGAGAAGTGAACGTTTTTATACTGTTTAGGGGTTCTCTGTTCCTGTGGCCTGGGTTACAACAGCTACTACAACTGACTTCTAATAATAGTCTCCCTCCTTCTGGATAGTATGTCATACTTGGAATGTACATGTTAACAGCTCAAATGTCCTCCAGTCAGCTACAGCCTCCTTCATCCTCGATATTTAGTTTAAGGCTGACATTTCTTCTAACTTCAGGGAACTCCTGATCTGATTGATCTCTTTCTACTTCCATCCTTACCAACATTTCCTGAGTTTCCTGAAAGACTTACATTTCTCCTGGCTACATCTTGCTCTGATATCACGTAAATAAGAGAGCACAGGTCAGGATTCCAAATCATTTGCATTTCTTAGGGAACATTGCCTCTGTTTTGTTTTTAAAGCAAGTTTTGTTTTAAACAGAAAGTGTGGCCACTTGGGGTTCTCATTACTTCACTTATTCAGTATAACTTGTTTTCGTGTGTTCACTTTGAGTTGGGCCGCACTCACACATCAAGATCCACAGACTTCTGTGCTGATGTGGTATTATAAACTTTCTATATGAATGGGGAGACAGGGAATAGCAGATGTGTGCACTAGAACTACCTCCTGTGCTCAAGTGCGTGCATCATTATCCCTTCAGCCTTCACTTACAAAACTGAGGTTCAAAGATAAAATTATTTTAAGGGCCCGAGCAGAGCATTTGATCTCTGTGAGGCTCTCTGCACTTGGGGCCCTATGCAATTGCACAGACCACAGGCCCATGAGTCACTTGAGAACCAGCACTTCTTCTAACCTCTCCTCTCACCATCTGGCAGAGCTAGTGAGTGGAGTCTGGAAAGGCAGAAGGACAGATCAGAGGGAGATTGATAAAGTTGACAAAGACCACACGATGTAAAACCCTCCTTTGAGCTTCTATTAAAATCACTGGTGACGATGTTCATGAGGTGGATTTTGTTTTAGGGAATATAATTAAGAGCTGAGTCATGCTTCAAGCCCTGTGTGAGACGAAAATAAACCATAATATGGAACACTGGCATACAGGTTACTCCTGCAGATGAATGCACAGCAAACACCCTTAATTGAATAATTGATCCCTGTTCTGTAACATCCTTTGCTCACCCTGCCTCTAGGAATTTCCTGGTTTCTCCCAAGAACTGACTCTCAGGCCTCCCAGGATCTTCATCCACCTGCCTCCTTCCTCTCTTCTGGAATTCAAGCTCTTTCTGCCTTCCTTAGTCCTTCCCTCTTGGGTAGTCTTTGGAAATAGACTTTTTCCTTCTGTAAAAGCTTCTGTAAATTATTCCTTACTTTATTTGCAGAGCAATTTATTTCCTCTTTGAATCACCTCTGATTGAGCCAACCTTGATAAGCCAAATTGTCCTACAAAGGTGATTTACCTAGTGAAACAAAAAGGAAACAACAAACAAAACAGTGCTTTATTTCCTTAATGAATTTGACTGGCAGCATTTTTCCTGTATACTATAGTAATAGACTTCTTTTACATGACTTTAAAGCTCTCAGAAATCCTTCCTTGAATCCCTAGATGGATCTGGTTACATATAAAATCATGTGCATATCATATGTATACATATGTTTATACATACACATACATATGTATGTGTTGTCAAAGATCAACAAAGGCAGACACTTGTTAAAGTGGTAAAAATAGATTTTATTTAATAACTTTATAGTAGGAGGAATGAACTGAGATCCATTTCCAGCTACACGAATGACTTGGCATTTTAAACAGGGAGCGAGGGATAAGGGAGGGAGAAAATCAGGGGCTCCGTAGTAGAGTCAGGGAATGGGAAATTACCAAGGGCTGGTCAATGTAAATGCGATTAGGACAACTGTGCCTGGTAATTATCCAAGTTAGGATTGGATTCTGTCCTCCTCAGAGACAGGGAAATAAAGGATCCATTCTTTCTGATGATTACATTTCAAGGGCATGACTTTCAGGTCCTTAAGAAAAGGCCCCTCTGAGTTGCAGGAGACATATATAAGGCTGTCACAGATCTGCCAACTTAGGCCACATAGGAATGGGCCTCGGGTCTAAAACACTTCTTATAAGATAAAGACTCCACACAGTCTGCCATCTTGCAGAGGTCTGTCTTCCTTATCTCAGGTTCAGTATGTGTCCCTTTGTTTTCTTTAAGCATGTACACAGGTCAATGACCCTGAGGCACGCCTGTGACCCCAGAGATCCTGGACCTTGGACATGGATAGACCTGAGCCAGACACACAGGCTTGGCGGGGGTGCTGAACTTCCAAGACTCAGCAACAACTTTATTTATTCAGGACTTTTAAATAATTGTCTGTTGGGGCTTGGGAGAATACCAAACCATTTCAGACATGGCATAAATCTATCACTTTTCCATTATCTCTGTTTGAACATATTAACAAACATTTGTGATCACTAATTGTGGTGCTAAATCATGTGGTATTTGAGATAAGGAGTAAAGGTATACCTTGTTAAATCAAGGCATGCATAATAAAGACAAAGATCAATTAGTGGGGAAGGGGATGGTAAAGATTTACTAGGGAAGCTTTCAGCACCTTCACCTACATTTGGGAAGGAGCATCCCTTAAGCTAGATGGGTCTTGAGAGAGACAAAGAGCTCACTCAGAGTTCATCCCAGGAGGTCTGGCCGAAAAGTCAGGTAGCCTTGAGGCCAGCCCATTTTCGGATTCTATTTTTTTTTTTTTAAAGAAATTGCACTTTATTATTTTTTTTGCGTTTGTTACTTTTAATTTTTATTATTTTCAATATAATTTTTAAAATTTATATATATTTGACATCAGCTGTAATCCCCATGTAGTCCCCATCACCGTAACACCAGTGCACAATAGCCTCAGTCCCCCGTGCTCCCATCTGCCCTCCACCCTTACCCTCTTCCCTCCCCACCAAGTGTCCCCAGTTTGTCGGATTCTATTGAGGCGAGTGTGCTCAGCGTTCTGGCCTTTGTGACCTCGTCATATTCCACAGGTGTACCCAGCTGTGACTCTATTGTTTCTCCACACACACCCCAATTTTTAGTATCTCAAACTCCAGGCAGAGAGGTTGAGGTCCTTCTGTGGCAGCACAAGGAGAACAGACAAACCAATTTCCCTGTGTAGCTCCTGAGGACCGCCACTGACCATGGGAAATCAACACACACTATGATGGAACTGATTTTACTGTCTCTTCTCCAGATGAGTACAGAGTTATTCCACCCAGTGCCTTATTGAGTTGTGTTTTCATTGGCAGCTCCAACACCAAGATGCAGTGGGCAGAAGTACTCACACTTCTTTTCCTGGTGACTGACTTGGGGTGATGTTCAACTCCATGTAGTTGAAGTCCTGTGCTGACATTAATAACTGGTGCACATAAATGCCTAAAAAGTCAGGGTGAATTCACTTGATAGGCATTTAGGGGACCACTGCCTAATGACACTACAAGCCCTATTGGAGTTTGGTCATCTCTTAGTGTAACAGAAGTTAGGACCATACTTACATGTCAAGAGCATAGTTCTACAGTTCTTTTTCAGATGTTTTCTCTAAATATATACGTACACATTTATACTCATACGTACAAACAAACATAAATATATACATACTTACGTATATAAAATCTTTTCAGTGAAATTTCAAAGAACTTAAAATCATAGGCCCGAGGCAACCCTGCCTAATTGAAAATCAGTGTGATAAGCTATACTCTAAGATCCAAAAGGTAATAGCCAAAAATAGAAAATTCAGATCTAGTGTAAAAGAGTGTTTCCTTAAAAAACTTCTAATGGTCTCCTATCTCACAGTTGTGAGATGTAATTTCTCCTGTCTCAAGTTCCTCATTGAGTTGCTATTTTGCTCAGGTTTACATGAAGTGGTTAATCAAAACAAATACGCTAGCCTTGGTGGTTAGTTAATAGATGTTCCTTTGTTTTCTGTCTTTGATTCTTATAACTGTGTTGCTTACGTGTCCATGGAATAAGGAAAGTAAGGCAGGAAAGGAAACTTACCAACAAACTGCTGGCTCAAGCTGAGCTTTTGTCTCAGACATTATCCTGAATCACATATGAAATGGATGTAGAGTGTTAGAAGCTAATTCATGAAGAATTCTTGGGGGGAAATATTTAATGACCATGGACTCGGCTCAGGGTATAGCTGTCAAGGCATAGTCCAGTGGGAAAGAGAGATGGCTTAGCTTTCTTCTGCTACATAACAAATTACCACAATTTAGTGACTCAAAATATCACATATTCATAGTTTGGGTGGAGTCCAAGTACATCCTAGCTGGGTCCTCTGCCTGTAGACTTCTAGGGCCACAATTAAAGTAACAGTTTGGATGCCTAGAGTTTCTTCCAAGTTTCTTCAGGTTGTTGGTGGATGGAGTTCATTACCTTGTAGCTACAGGGCTGGGAGGAGAGAATCCAGCTTCTAGCTTCTTCTAGATGATCAGCTAGAGGTTACCCATAGTTTTGGCCACATGAATCCCCAATTTGTGCATTGGCTTCAACAAATGAGCAGTGAGCAATGATATGTAGTATGACAATGCCTTAGGTGACCACAGGAGTGACATCACATCACTTTTGCCAGGTTCTGTTGATTAGAACAAGTCATAGTTTAAGCCCACATTCTAGGGGAGAGGTTGCACAAGGATTATGGAGAACATGTTAGAATATATTGCCACAAGAAATTATACTACTAAAGTCATAAATAACAATTTCTGACCTCAAGTGGCTTACAATAGACTTAAGCAAAAAGATACTTACATATATAATTATACATTGGATAAAAATGGCATGATCCATGGCAACAGTAATAGCATCAGCTTAAAACATCATGAAAGGTTCTGGAGGGCTGCCACCTGGTCTGGCATTTGCAGAAAGGAGAAAATCTGTGGGATCATAGACTGGGACTAGATTTGAGTATTAAATGCCAGGATTGTCAAATTGATCACCTAGGACAGTTCTTCCATGTAGAGGGCAGAGAGTGTTGTACTAGGAGTTGATATTCAAATCATGTAAGCACAGCTCCTCATGGAGCATTAATTTTACTATTCTACTTTTCTCAGAAGAAAATATATTATTTTTTATATTAGAGTAAGTGTCATGGAATAAAATGCAAAATTAAAATTTGTTTCTTTGAAGTTAAAATATGAGACTGAATAATTCTCCTGACACTGGTGGAGATTTTTTTGAGAAGGAGCAATCCCACATGGATTCTAGTCAGAACAGCCATGAGATATAGAGGTTCAAGACAAGACAAGTGATAAAGGACAAATGAGAGGTCTCTCAACTAACTGGGATCAAGGAAGGCTTCAAGAGTCCCTAGACTAGGCCATGTGTCTCTTACTGAGACAAGGGGAAACCACTAATTTGTTACCGAAACAAATAATGAAGTCTCCATCTGGCCACAAGCATAATTGCGCATGACTGTGGTAAAGGACCAGAATGCAACATCCTGGTGAGACCACAAGCAAGGGAAGTTGCAGGCCCCCACTAAAACCCAACCCCTTATAATTACACAAATGGCTTGTAGTGTCCTTATTAAGACTCCCACTGGGGACCAGTGGGTTCATGATATCTTCTGAGTATATTCCAGGTGTACGAGAAATTTTCATGAGAGCACAAGTCACAAAATGGGAATTCATTGGGCAGTATGACCAGTGGATCTGACCAAATAAAGGTAAAAAATATTGAGGAAAACATGATAGAGAAAAAGGTGAAGACACCTGAGACACTCACCCTTATAAGCCCCAGCTGGGATCCAGATGAAAGCCTGTTCTCTTTGAAGCAGTCTCCCTATAACTCTGTCTCTTGCTTTTTCACCTTCAATAAATACAGTTTTCCCACTAACAGTTAGTGACTGAAGTTCCCACTGCATACTTCAGTGGGATGCTCAAGAACCCACTAGTGTGTACTGGTAACATTTCCAGTATGAAAAGAAGGAACATATTTAAACCTGATAAGGGACAAATGGAGTAGGCGTGTGGGAACTTCTACCCCCATGATTAGGGCTACTTCACCAGGGGGTTGCAACTAGGAAAAAAAGGGAACATTCTACCCTTCTTGAACTTTCCCTTAAATTTCAAAGAGGTGAACTTCTAAAAAATTTAGACTAGAGGTTGGCAAACTATAATACTATGATATTATGATATTATGATATGGAAGAAATGTATGTTTCTTCATTCAGATGACTAAACTATTTCTCACAAATATTTGGTCTTTACCCATAATTCCTGGTTCATTATTCCCAAAACTCTTGGAATTTCCAAAGTGTTGAGAATAATAAAGGTGTCTTGTTTTGTGAACTAAGTGACATTTGGAAGAACCGAAGGATGGGAGTTGGTTGCTTGGTTAACCAACGATGTGATTAGAGGTTGAACCTTCTAATTTCAACCCCAGACCAGGAAGGAGAGAGAGAACAGAGAGTGAATTCAGTTGCCAAAGGTCAAGGATTTAATTCATCATGCCTGAGTAATGAGATCTCAAAATAATAATAATAACAATAACAACAACAAAAGGAGGGATTCAGAGAGATTCCAGGTTGGTGAACATGTGAAAATTTGAAGAGAATAGCATGCATGGAAAAAGGACGGAAGTGCCATACTCTTGCATATACCCTGCCTTTTGTATCTAGCTACTGATTCTTATCAGACACTATTCTTTGTAAAGGATCTCTTACAATTAAATAGTTTCCTGAGTTCTGTGAGTCAAGTCACAGATTCATTGAACCTGAGGGCCATGGGATTCATAACCAGAGGTTAGAAGCACAGGTTAAACCCTGGATTTTCAATTGGCACCTAAAATCTAAAGAAAGGTGTCATGCTCACTTTCAATTTGTATTCAGTTTGGTCAGAAGCACAGGTAACAGCCTAAGCTTGAAATTAGCATCTGAAATGGAAGATGGTCTTGGGAGACTGAGCCCTTCACCTGTAGAACCTGATAGTGTCACCAACACTTGCTGGTGTCCAAGTGTTACTTGTTGGTGTAAGGAGTTGGAATTGGGCCCAGGAAATCTATTAATACTTAAAAATCAAATCCAGCCTGTTGCTTGTTTTTGTATAGCCCACAAGCTGATAGTGTTATTTGCATTTTAAAAGTATAAAAAGAAGAATAAGCTGTTCTTACAGAAGAAGAGTATATGAAATTCAGATTTGAGATCTATAAATCAAGCTGAATCAGAATACAGCTCTTTCTCCCTTAGGTATTCCTCTTGCTGTTTTTATAGTACAGTGCCAGGATTAAGTAATTGCAAAAAGAGAACAATGGTCTATAAGAGCTAAAATCTTTTCTCTCTGGCCCTTTTCAGGGGAAAAAAGAAAGTTTGCCTGGCTTAGCCCCTCACATGAATACTGACCTTCTCCCACCCTCAGCTCTGTTTGTTTCTGCAGTGACGCCTTCTGTACCTGCTTTTTCCATACTACTCACCAGAAGATGATAGGATAGGCTATTTAATTGAATAAGCTAGTGTGTATGCCAATGGTGGTGTAAAAATGCACCCAAAAATTCAGATAGTTATTTAAACAACTGACAAATTAATAAAAAAAAAGTTAAAATTGAGTAAGCTAAATCCTTGGTTTAAAAATATAGATAAAAATAATTTTGTTCTGAAAATATTTTCAGCTTATTAAATGTGCTTTGTGATGATATACTTTAGGGATGTAAATTTCAGCATTTTTCAAACTTAGTTCACACATAACTTTTTAAAAATTTTCTAAAAATATTTTCTCAAAACGTTTCAGCCAACACAGTTATGTGAATGATTCTCTATACCTTTATGTTAAGAAATTGTCTTCTAATTTGTGGCAAATAAATTATTCCCTTTCATAGTGAAACCCTTTGATCATTTACTACCCTCTTTGGTCATAAGAATCTCCAATGGCACTAGCTCATGCCTCCTTCCCTCACTGTGGGGCACGCATACTCCTCCATCTGGGATCTCATTCCCCCACTCAGCCACCCACATTGCTATGCATACACATTTCCATCTCAATATGTTGGAAGGCAGAAATTTTCAAGCAGCAATTTATAACCCAACAGTGGGTCATGAAATCGATTTAGAGGGTCAGTGACCAACATTTTAAAAAATAATAAAATAGAATATGAACTATCAGAGTGTGTCTGAATAGCAGTTGGTGAAATTTTGTATGGGTTCTGAGTCGTGTCATAAAATGTATTTCTTAGTTTGGGTCATGGCCAGAGAGAGCCACTGTGCTAAGTTACAAACAAATTAAAGAACACAGCAAAGCCTTGTGCTAACATTTGATTAGCAAAAACTTGTGTCTGTCCTAATATTAATTTTTGTCATGTATTTTCACCCCAGGGTATTCATTTTAAATTGCAAACATAAGAACCCAATGATGGTGTCTTTTGATTAACCTCTGGACCTTCCATCTCTCACTGACTATGAGACGTTGCATAAATATTTAATGTTGATAATGAAATAGAATTAAAAGCTACAAGGATAATCTCTCCAGTTTCCAATACCACTGTCTGTTCGAGGATGAGAAGCAGCCCACTATGCCATAATACCCTGTCCACGTTTGCTGATCTTCCAGTGCTCTTTCTGCCCACACTCACTCACCCAACAAGCCTTTGGTTTCCTCCAGAGTTAGCTTCTTTCACCCACTAGCATCCAGCAGCATGGCCTGCAACTCTGGACATTTGCCTGTGTGACTTGAAGCCCTGCCGCTGTGGATGAGAACATTGCCTTCTCTAGAGGTTGGCTAATTCACCTGAAACTGGTTGTTCACATGAACTGCTTTCCCTGAGTCATATAAGTGCTGGAAAATAAAAAGGTGCCAAAGCACTTACAGATTTCTAGCAGGCAATCCATGCAGAATGATAGGAACACCAAGCTTAGTCAGGAGCTCACTTAAACCTGAGTTGAGAAGAAAAAGAAACAAGGTACATGGAAAGTCTGGCCTTTGGCTGGATATAAAGGGATTGTCTATGACCTTTGTTCTCCTTAGGATCTGTAGGTTCCTAAGAAGCAGAAATGAGGTTATTAAAAGTAGTTGTGAACCTGCTAGCACCAGTTGTAAAGGTCAAAAGTCACCAAAGAAAACATCATCCTTGGAGGAGTAAATGAATTCATTTCAATTAAACTCTACATACTAGGCCACGTACTATGTGCCAGGGACTGTATTAGACGTGACAACCTGAAGGCCAATTATATACCTGAGGGATGCAGGTACTCAAGACAATAATTTTAACTCTTGTCACCATTCTTCTCCTTCCAAACATGCTCCCAGCTGGAGACCCCCACTCAGTTCAAGGCCCCATGCTCTACCTCACTGCCGCAGAAGTCAGAAGTCCGGGCCTGGGTTGTGTCACCCTCACTCTCATATGCCCCATCTAGTCAGCAAACCGAAAGACTTCACTCCTAGATATTTTTATTTTGCTTATTTATTTTTAATTTTCTTACACCATCGTTCATTTTTGTACAATATCTGATTATTACCCTCCTGTGTAGTCCCTATAACAGTCTCACCACCATAGTGCCTGTGAGCCATCACCAGAGATCTTTGTACCCTTCACTCCCCTTATTTACCCCTCTCTCTCTCTTCCCCTTTTGTATGCCTCAGAACGTGGTTTGCCTGCAAGTTTTGTCTTCTTCTTGACCCTTTAACATCCCTTCCTCTTTTCAAGGAAGCCTCCTTGTGACCTTTTGCCACTTAGGCAAACTGAACTGTGGGTCTCTAGCAGAACGTGGTTTGCCTGCAAGTTTTGTCTTCTTCTTGACCCTTTAACATCCCTTCCTCTTTTCAAGGAAGCCTCCTTGTGACCTTTTGCCACTTAGGCAAACTGAACTGTGGGTCTCTAGCCCTTTTTCCTGCTCTAGGACCTCGCTCAGGGTGCCGCAGTACTGTTCCGTGATGCTTCACAAATGAAGCCAGAAGCATAACCAGGGGGAAGATGACAAATCGGAAACAGTATCTGTAACATTTATGAAAGTTCAACTGTTAATAGTCTAACACAATTGACAAGCTTAGAGTTATTTATTCTTAAAGGCAAAGACTTGAGTGACTTAATTTCAAATAAAGTCAACAACAACGAAAATATAAAGTCAGCAACTTATTTCACTCTAGAAGGTATTTATCTTCTAAGAGGCAAACATGGTGTGTGATTGGTGTAGTGAGCAATGCATTAAAATGGTAATTCATGGTTGCTTAAATAAACCTTGTGAAATTATGAATTATGATTTATCATTTTTGACTATCATGTCAAAGCTATTTTACTGTTGATCAAGTTAGGTAATATAAAGAAAATACACTTAAAATTAAATGTCAAAGTTACAAGAATATACACACATCATAACTAATTGAACACATGTTCTGGTCTGTCTGTTTTGCTCTCTGTAATCATATCTCCAAAGCATGAAGGCAGGAAAATAAAAACACCCATAAAAATTCACAAAGTATTTTATATTTCTTACTTTGAAATTTTAACGGATCTCTACACCGAATCAATTAATATACCAAACACAGGATGACTTGCACTTTTGACTTTGATGGAGTAGTTAGTATAAACAACCTTAAAGCCTTAAAAACTGGATAGAACAACAAAGACCATTCCAGCCCATCAGAGAAACACCAGTAAGGCTATGTTTTCTTGATATAGCAATGTTCACAACACAAAACACAATAGAAAAGAGAACTAAGACAAGAGATATGCATTAATATGAATTGGACAGTCTGTGCAAATGTACCTCTGAAATATTTCGCGACCCTTCATTGTGCTTGCCTAGGGTGAAATAATGACAAATACAGAAGAAAACAATTTTCAGAGGGTAAATTTTAAGTAGAAATTTTAATTCCTTAAAAAACTAAAGAAAAAAAAAATGAGTTGAGGATATGCAAAGGACAGGGGGCCCTCATACACCTAAAAAGTTTTAGTTGAAACTCATGAAGCACACAACCTATCAGACAGAGAAAACCAGAATTGGATCCAACTTCACTGGACATAGGTGATCTACCCATATTATGTCTTCCAGAAGTAAACAGAAACCTTACCCAGAGAAGACTAACACACCATCCAGACCTTCTACTCGTATCCAGAAATATTTGGTATCCAATAAAAAGATTAATAAGAAACCATAAAATATTGAAGATGAAAAGATCCCTTCACATACCAGTGAAACTCCCACAACCCTCTGTGAGGTGGGGGGATGAGAAATTCTGGTTTCCTGGGAAGATCCCTTCACATACCAGTGAAACTCCCACAACCCTCTGTGAGGTAGGGGAATGAGAAATTCTGGTTTCATGGGGAAATAATGAGAGCTTTCTGGTGTCAGGGCCCTAGTGGAAATCAGATCAGGGAGACACCTGGAGAACGTGCAAGGGAATTGAAGAATGTCAGGCCCAGACATTGAGCCAGCAGGAACACAGTGGGCCATGGTACCAGGGCTCACCACCAAACACGATGACCTAAATTTTAGTCCCTAATTTCAGACCTTTCTAGCTATGGATTGTTAACATATCTTTTTGTTTTAGAATAAATTAGATGAGGACCTGAGGGCATTTCCCTTGCTAAGAGAAGCCAAGAAAAGCAAGATCTGACCCACATCCTATCAAACTGGAGCAACCTAATCTGGATCTGTGTCTCCTTCAAGGTCTCAGACAAATCCAGTCCTATCTGAGAGATGAGGAGGCTGAACACAGCTACACTAGCACCTGAACCTTTGCCAGGTAGAATTTTGCACCTGGGCCAATTTCTGTTTTCTTAATTTTATCCTGATTGTTTTTTGTTATTGTTTTTGTTTTTTTTAACATTTGGTTCCTATTTAACAACAATTATATGCAACATACGTGTTTTTTAACTTTTATATTCTTCAGCAAAACCTTTAATAAAGTAAATAGAACTTAAGGAAAAATAATCCTTAAAGCAAAATTGGGGACATGAGAGTTTTGGAAAGGATATGGGAGGAGCAGCAGAATGCATTCAAAATTAATAATGGAGTTTCCAATATGGACTTTGACTATGGAAAAGTCATTTTGACTTCTCTTCTCTGCCTCAATTTCTATAATATTTTATGTATGCTGCCTGGTCTGGATGGAATAAAGGTAGAGGCCTGCCTTGCTTGCTGGTGCTATGGAGATTTGTCTTAATCTCACAGTGCTTGAGTGTAAGCATTTTATCTTCTGAGTTTCAGTTATAGTCTCCATGGGACGTGCAGGAACCACTTCTGATCACTAGAAAAGTCCAATGTTTTGGGACTGGTGTGATCCAAAACTAATGACTCTGGTGTTCCTAAAAGCACTCTGCCAAATAAATGGGGCAGATCTGAGACTTTAACAACCTGGATGACATAAAATGGTCAACCAAACCCCAATCTTCAATCTCACACTGTTCTAATTATCTATATAGCAAAAGGTTAAGGGCATAAAACACCATCTTATCATCTTTTTTATTGGCAGGGATCACTGGGCGATTCTTCCGCTCCAATTAGTATCAACTGGGACACCTCATGTATTAACTGGCAACTGGGCTAGTCTGGATGATTCAAGATGGCTTCAGTCTGGTGGAGAAGGTCAAAGCTGGTCTCACTCATGCTTTTGACGTGACAGCTAGAAGGCTGGGTCCTCAGGGTTCTCCAGCCCACCCCCACCTCCCCAACTCCACGTGTGCTCATTGTCTCACTGTAGTCTCTGCAGCACACAAATCAGATTTTTTACAACAATGCTCAGAGCTCCAAGCCTGGCACCAGCCAAGGACATTTCTTTCAGACTGTATTGGCCCCATCTCACAGACCAGTCCAGGTTCCAGAAGATGGTAAATGGAACCTACCTGTTAATAACAGGAGCATCAAAAATTTTGGAACCATCTTTAATTGAATATATATATATGCACACATCGAACACACACATAGACTAAAAGTATGTAAAAATAAAAAGGGAATTTGATGATAGAGTGACTTCTTGAGCATTATTTAGGATTTAGGGTACATCTTTAATGCAGGTCAATTAAAACTGACCCCCATGCCCAGGCTTCAGTCCCTTCGGCCAGATATTAGTCACTCTTCACTTTACCCCTCTATAAGCTCCATTTAAGTCAGCTGTTTTCCTCCCACCTCAAATTGTGGCAAGAAATGATTTGTAAAGGCAGTTCAGGCATTTACCAGCTCATGAAGAAGACCTGCTATTGCAGGCATGGAGACAGTTGTCTCTCTCTGCTGTCTCTGGGAGGTGAATGCGGGCCTAGCTGACTTCCTTATTGCTCCTCAGTGCAGCTCACTCTGGAGCTCAGCAAGTGACACAGCCAGCTGCCCTTCTCCACTCCCCTGGGCTGGATCAAGACCACAGTCCCTAGGGAAAGAAAGTTTCCCATCCTATTACAAAAGCTGAGACAAACTAGGAGGAAATGGCATAACTCTAGACTATACCCCTTGACAGCATGACACTTGCACTTCTTGTTTTCTTCCCTCTCAGTGGTAGGACTGCCTTTCAAATACAAGCCAAAGCTCAGACCTCATTGCATCATTTGTTGACCTGCATTAGACCTAGGGTTTTATTCTGAATCCCAAATATACTACTTTTAAAACCTTTCCTTTCACAGAATATTCCTGAGAACATTTTTAAAATATCCTCATCTAATGCACTGTACTGTTCTAATACATAACATTTTATCTTTTTGCTCACTCCTTTTTTATTCCTGAACATTTATTGAGCACAGATGTATGTTCTACAGTGATAGGGCCAAATAACCTGCCTTCTGGGAACCAGCAGCCAATGGAGGACAGAGGGTCAGATGCCTACACTGATGGCCAGGCCACAGATGCAAGAGCAAAGAAAGTCTCGTCTGAAGTATTCTGGGAGCACAGAGGATGGAGCAAACACTGTTTTTGGCAAAGGACAGGGAAGTATTCTGAGAAGGTGTGGCCTTGAGGGAAAAGAGAAATTGTCCTGAGGGCCTCCCTGGTGGCACAAGGGGTTAAGACTCAGCACTATGAAGCATCTGCGGCACAGCAGCATGAGTTTGATCCCTGGCTAGGGAAGGGACCCACACGCACAGCAGACCTCTCCTGTCTCGCCCGCTGCTCCCCTCAGCAGTGTATTTTAGTCCATCTGCCTATTCTATCCTGTTCTGTTCTCCACTCTGTCTCTGGTGAATCCTGTCACCCCAACTCCTCTGGTCTGCATCCCAGTTCTTGATGCATAAATAAATAAATCTTTAAAAAAAGAATGACAAATATTTGGAAGAAAAAGGAAATTGTCCTGGAAGATAAGGTGAAGAATATTCCAAGCATGTTCTCGATGCAAAGACATTGAGGCATGAATAGCCATGCATGTCTAGTGAGATAATGTGGTGTGACCAGAATGGAGGTGGCAGACATGGGAGAACATGACTAAAACATGGCAGGTGAAATGAGCAAACTCCAGATGATGATGAGCATCCCTGTGAGCCTTCTCAGGAATTTGCTCTTTATTCGGTGGGTCACAGCGAACTTTGAGGGGTTGTAAGCCACAGGCTGATATGACCTACTACGTTTTTGACTAAGATTGCTCTTTTCCTTCATCTCTAATTTTACCTTCAATTGTACTCCCTAAATCTTTTTTTTTCCTCTAAAAAGCCGATGCCATCTAGGCATATATTCATTTTGGTTATTTATTTTCTCACATCTACAAATTATATCTGTCTTCCCTTCCATTGCCCTCCTGTTGAAAACTCTTGGCAGGAGTTTGACTATGGATTTAGATGCAACGTAGGAAGCATTTGCTCTGTGCCAGGCACAGATCATAGTCTTCTCTCCTCGTTCTCGACCTTGTCTGTCACTAGTTCCTGACAGAATGACTTGTAGTATCAGAGGATCCTTTTGTTCCTGATGCAGAAACTCCCGAGAATCCTGTAATCAAATGACCTGAGCTTACAGTGTACGTCTGGGGTCTGTGTAGTGAAACAGTCACTGCCAACTCAAGTCAAGGCGAGTTCTCTGAGTAGCCACTTACTGAGCCACATAATCTCCCAGGCCATTCAACCCTGATCACTTGAGTAGGTCAAATAATCTAAGGATCCTCTGCAATTGTGGCATCCTACACCATCCACATGAACTTGAAACTGTTTTTAGCATTTTGCTCACGTTTCATTTGCAGCTTAGGGCACTTTACTTAGACTTCCTCTGTGAAAGTATTCCCAAAAGAGATTTAACTAATCCATATATTTTTTTAATGGAGCAGCTAACTCTCCAGTAAGGCAGGAGCCTGTCTCCCTCGCGATTAAACCCTGGCCACAAATTCCTGGGTTTTAGCTGTGATTTTCGTGAGGATTTTTTATAAATTCCTGATTCTCTGACCTTCCAAGGACAAGGATTGTTGAGAAAGTGCCTCCAGGATACATTTGTCTGCCCAGCATTCCAAAGAAAAATAGACAGGCCAGTGTGTCTTCTGGAAATTCATAATGCAAGGTAAACACATATATTCAAATCACAGAGAAAACTACTTCTATATGATTATGTATAATATGCACAATGGAAGAATGACTTCTAATATCCCATTTTCTCTTTATTTTAGAACCCTGATTTTTACCTGAGCAGATTGCCATCAGACTAAAGACCACCTGTCCCACTTCCCTTGCAGTTAGGAATGGTCACATGACTTTATTTCCCAGTATCCCTTGTAGTCAGGTGTGGCCAATGAGATATAAAGAGAAGTATTGGGAGAGCCTTGTGGTGGGGGCAGGAGGGAGGTGGAAGGTCCTTATAAGGTAGATAAAGTCCATTAACCTTCTTCTACTATCAACCTGGAACATAGATGCTATGGCTGGAGCTCTAGCATCCATTTTAGACCTTTATCTGATTCTAAGGATGTAAGTCAGTTCTAGGATAGTGGTATAGAAAACTAGGACCTTAGGTTCCTGAAGACATCAAGTAACAGAACTGTGTACCCTTTTATCTAAAAATGAGTGAATGTGGGGGCCTCCCTGGTGGCACAAGAGGTTAAACACCGCACTATGAAGCATCCACAGCCACTGTAGCATGAGTTCGATCCCCGGCCAGGGAGGTGACCCACTGGGCCAGCAGACCTCTCCTGTCTTGCCTGCTGCTCCCTTCAGCAGTGTATTTCGGTCAATCTGCCTGTTCTGCTCCCCACTCTGTCTCTGGTGAATTCTCTCAGCTCCTGCACCTCTGACCTGTACCCCAGTTCTTGTATACATAAATAAATAAATCTTTAAAAGAATAAAAAATAAAATAAATAAAAATGAATGAATGAATTTACTGAGTTTGGTTAATCTATGTTTATTTTATATGTAATATGCACTTAAAATTTAAACTTTGGCGATCTTGGTAGAAGGGTTTAACCCAGTCTCCCACTTAGTCTCCAGTATATGGGAGTCTAGGCATATAAGAATCAATCAATAGAATGTAAAAGTCCAAAGCTCTCTCCTAAAATGCCTGTGAATCCCTGGGCATGTTCTTGTATCCTCTCTCTCTCTGGACCTTTTTCTAACTGTGCCTTCTTAGCCCTGCCCTGCTCTGATTCAAACATGTATGTGTCTCCTCACTGGATTCCATGAAAGGCCACTCAGGCTCTGGGTAAAGTGTCATCTCCCATGGCACAGAAAAAAACTCACAAATGGACATCGAACTTCCTATTAGCTCAGGTCTTTTTGCTACCCACCTTTATCATCAAAGCACAAAATCCAGCACTTCTCTCTTGGCTGCTTAGCCAAAAAGATCCCAGTGTCTCATCTGTCCCTGGTTCTCCTCTCTCTCTTCTTTCTCTGTACTTCCCTTTTTTTCTGGATTATGCTTTTATAAAAATTCTTCTGCTTTGCTCACACAAAGCAATTTACTCACCCTTACCACAATTCCTTTTCTCAAATGTTCTATCAGATTTCCAGCAGAAAAAGAAGGATTTTCACTTAATAGAATTCATCCTCCTTAAAAGGCAGTTGTGGTTGTAAATGACACGCCTCTTTAATGTAAATAATATATTATGAAAATTGAGTAAAACTGTAACAAGTTCGTCACTTCCAATGGGTGTGAATGCTTCTCTTACATGTCAAGAATCTCAAAGTACATGAATGGGTGTGTGGAGAAAATGGGAAATGAGTGTTGGACGTCTGGGCCACCTGGCATTGCCACCAGGCTATGTGTTGCTACATTATTAATCATTGGAGGTTACTGACTTACTTTCTGTTGGGTGTCTGATCCTTCTGGAACCTACCAATGTAACTTTTGGAGATGGATTCCTGGGTTTCATTCTCTCCCACCATGTGGTTACTTCCTGTGTTATATGGCATGTCCCTCCCACCTGTGGTAGTACCTCTGTGTGCAATATTTGAATACAGTTAAGCTTTTCCACTCACAGTGACTCTTTAGTCCTCATAAATTTCCAATGATATTGGCACCATATATCAAATTGTATAGATAATCTGATACCAGAGGGGTGGATCAGCTTGCCTTAGGACACACAGCTATCATGGTGACATCAGAATGAAAATGAAGGTTCTCCCTGTCCTAAGGCTAGAACTCTTAATTAGTTCCCTAGCCATGGATTAATTTACCATTTCCCTAGCAGAGACCAAATACTAGATTAAATGGATCTAAAGAAATAAGCTCTGACTCAGTAGCTTTTCAACACATCTGAGCTTAACAAATGTGAACTGAGGGTATTGTGGAGAATTTTGGGGAGTCAGGAGCAAGGAAAGGGACCCTTAGCAGAGGAAAGAGACAAGCCAAAGAGAAGCACTTTTGCGACAATGCCTGTTTGTACAAAATCTCTTCACCTGTGTCCTATTTTTTCTGAATAATGGAACTTGCCATGAATGAGAAGGTTAAAGACAATGCAGGTCGATGATAATCAGGAAGTATATTCAGATGGAACAAGCCAGAACCACAGATACATTTGGGGATTATAAACTCAGCCTACTGCTGCAAAGGAAAAGACTACAGTTTGAACTCGCTGGGTGAAGTAAGTAGCAAAGTACTTCAAAGTAGAAATCTCCTTCCCAAATGCAGACTTTGAGAAAGTCAGGATTAGAGCATCTGATAACAGGGGTCCTCTAAGGGCACTGACTAATTGTTATAAGCCACAGGAAGAGCAGGGTCTTTCAACATGTGATGCAAGATCCTCAATCATCTGCTCTCTTGATGAACAAAGGCAACACTGTGGAGGAAACAAGACTAGTCAGTAAGACATGTCTGGGCAAACAAAGTGGAGGAGCCCTCCACTTTGGTGCAGTGGGAAGAAAAGGGAGCTTTGTTTAGTGGTATGTGGGTACATGCTATCACTTCAGCATCCCTTAGCACAATCACTGCCTGATTTCTGTGCTCCTCTTTTCCCAGGGAAAAGTTAAGTTCCAAGATCCCTGCCCCACCCTAAGTAGGGTGGAGCTGAGCTGGGATAAGAAGGAAAGAAGGAAGAAAGGAAGCAGGATGGAGAGCGCAAGGAAACCTCCAAGAGGCGCATAAAGCAGAGAGATGTGAAGAAACTATGCTTGTTGTATTTAGTCCTAATCTAGTTAAAACAGATGTGGGTGAAAAACCCATGGAAAGCTTAAAAATGGCAGCTTTTCTCTTAATCTTAATTTGCTCTTTTCCTCCTAAATTTGTCTAACTCTTTCTAACCCTTTTCTATGAAACTCCACCAAAAGGTGCTTTAAACTTGTAGCGAGCTTTTAGGCCTTGCTTTAGGCCAATCCTATTTAGCTAAACTTTTACCCACAAAAAAAATAAGTAACTTTAAATGCTTAATTTAGTAATTATATTCTTTATCTTTTCTGTATTATTTCCTACTAAAGTTTGTTTCCATGAAAAGCCTTATATGTTTGTCTTGATGCGGCAGATGGCAAAACCCATTTAGAGTGGGTAGGTTTAGGGGTTCTAAATACCCCTCTCCCTGCCCTGTGACATAAGTAGTAAAAACTCACTCTTCCAGCACAAAAATTGCATCCCTTTATGGAAAGGCTACTACGTCTACTACTAACCCTGACATGCTTTTACAAGAGAGGAATATCACCCCTGAAAATGACGAGGGATGTGCTCCATGCTGCAGAGAGAAGCCAGGGATATGATACCCAGACCCAAAACCCAAGCTACAGGTTGTCTCAGGGCTCCCTATTCCTGGCGTGGTTGTCAGTGGAACAGTCTGAATCACACACACATAACAATAGACTTAAAACAGACACGAAAAAACTCTTCTCCCCTCTGGATTTTCTAGGCTCACAGCTACAGATACAACCAGGAGCGCCACAGGACACCCAGAGACCGTGGTTGAAGCTTCCTCCCCAACCTATGAGGAGCAGATTAGATTGCACTCCTGGCATAGTCCCTTGCACTCAGGAGACATTGACTAGATGTGGCCTCTGCCATTCCAAACCCCATTCCCCCATTGTGGCCAGCAACGACTGTGGGAGTCAACGTTCTCGGGAAGACCGACTTGAGTTGCAGAGTTCATCACACTCCTTGTGGGTAGTAACTAGAGTTCTGGCTTATTAAGCTCTTCCTTCTCACTAGGTACACTGCTTTGTAGTTTGGATGCATCATCTATTTTAGTCCATCCAGAAATTCTGAGAAACAAATATAATTATTATTCCAATATAAAGGAGGAAACTGTCATACAGAGAAAGATCACATCACTGGGTTTAATACATTCCTCAGAAGTAAACAGCAGATAGCATATTTGATATGTGCCTTTTTGTCTTTGCATTCAGTGCTTTAATTACTCCATTATCCTGCTTCCTCAGGGAGTCTCTGGAACTTCTTTATGCCTGGACCCTTGTGTACTCCTGGTGACCTTCAGAGCTTCCCTTGATCACAGGTCAGAGACCTTAGAACCAACAGCAGCCACATGCCCACGGTGACCAAGAGTGTCCAATGACACCCTTGATGTCTGCTGACCCAGCCTATGGTGGGGCATTCATAGGAAGCGCTCTGGAGCGTCACATCTCTGCCACAGTTTCAGCGATTAAACAAACTGCTGTTTGTTCATGTATTGCTTATAGAGAAACCTTCAAACCATAAAAATCGGTATTTCCAACAACCTAGAAAGAATTCAACTCCAAAATCCTGCCTGTTCACCCTTCTAAGTATGTCCATGGATAAGTCCATCTAATATCTGCAATGACAACAGCATCAGGCTTTCAGTCTCCAAATATTTGTTATCTGCAAATGTATAAACTCTAAGGGCTTCTGGCATGCCCTGATCAAAGCACACAAAAATGCCTGCATTGTTTATTCTAGTGCAGCCAGGAAGCAGGAGAGCCAGGATCTGAATCTAAGAAGTCTGGCTTTTGGGTTATAAAACTTAACAGTTACCAGCTATCAAAAGATTCAGCCTCATACAGAGGCCAATGAAACTCTCACGAATCACAAATCATTCAAAGTGAAACTATGACTGATATTACTGCATTGTTGAGATTGAGCTATTCTTGATTGGAATAGTGTGCGCAGGGATAAAAATTTAAAAAGCTACGGGTGCAGTACACCTCGGTTTGAGTGCTGACTCGCGGTTAAGAAGTATAAGTTTTCGTGATCATGCTATCTCCCCTGCCAGGTAACCAAAAAATGAAAAGACAAGGACAAATTGGGGACACTTGGTGGGGAGGGAAGAGGAGGAGGGTGGAGGGCAGACGGGAGCACGGGGGACTGAGGTAATGGTGCACTGGTGATATGGTGATGGGGAATACATGGGGATTACAACTGATGTCAAATATATATAAATAAATTAAAAAATAAAATAAAGAAAGCATCATAGTGAAGGATTAAAAAAAAAGTATAAGTTTTTAGCCAAGTTGTTAAGCGCCTCTGAGCCTCAATTTCCTCATCTGTGAAACAGAGGTTATAACAAGACTAAGTTATTGTGCTGTGGACACTGTTAAATGAGAAATTATAAATAAGATATTTTGCAAGGTGAACAGAAAATTTCTGCTTTCTACTTGAAATGCTATTCCTTAAGTGAAAATGGAGCAGGGAGAGGAGGAGGAGGACTCTCTACCAAATTTGATAGTTCTCAACATATTTCATAAAAACTGATAATGAACTTTCCTCTTTGCCTAAACTGGGAGAATAAAACCCCCACTTAGCTAATCTGGCACTTAGGCCCAAGGCCCTTATCTTGTCTCAGAAGAGCATCTGTCTTTGTTATTTCCTGTTTTAGAACATATCGTTCAGATAATGTCTTTTCTCTATCTATGAGCTGATTCAAGTATTTTTCCCTAAGACAAAGATGTTTAGTGCTCATCTTGAAAACAGAAAATCAGTCTCTTTAAAATGAACAGGTGGAGTATGTAAATACAGTTTGAAACTCTGGAGAAAAGAGAAACATCATACATGGCCAAGTAAATACGAATTGGCTAATTCTAGCACAACTATGTTCTCATTAGATATAAAACCCAGCTGGAGCTACTGCCCATTATTGCCTATATTACTCACTGCACACCAAATGAAAGGCCTTGAGAAAACTTGATCTTAGAGGAATAATCAACATTTCTGAGGAAAATAACTACTTGTATAGAATATTCTTTAATGACAAAATGAGAAGTATAACCTTGCTATATAAAGTTGCCAAGAGCAAAGCTAACTAACTCCCAGATATAACACACTATAATTTCTACAAAATGTGGACACCACTGATCACATTGTTAAAGGGTTGCATGTTTGTGGTTTACGGGTTTTTGTTTTTGTTGTGTGTGTGTGTGTGTGTGTTTTCCAGTTTTAGTTTAATTTTGTTTTGCAAGAATGAAAGGGGAAGGGCTTTCTCACCAACCCCTCAGGGCAATTCCGGCAAGCCTTCAGTTTCCTGAGGTTTAAGGCCCCTGACTCAGCCAGCCAGCCACAGAAGTACAAGCAGTTGCAGAAGTAAAAGTAACCACAGTACAAGCTGCTGATACTCTTCCACTTGGACTTTTCCTTCTCCTGAAGTTTATAGCTTAGAAGCACTGCATACCGGGAGAATCTTCTTGTTCTCGACCCGTGTCTCTCTGTGTCAGGAAGCTTGCAATAGTGAGTAAAGGATTTTTGAGTGTGTGTGTGTTTATTTCTTTCACAATTACTGCAAAGTGTGTATGTGAATGGGGTGTGTGAGTGCGAGTGTGTGTTGAAAAAGAGAAGGGAAGAGAACAGTGAATTCCGTAACCTCAACT
This sequence comes from Galemys pyrenaicus, assembly GCA_019455555.1. Classification (NCBI taxonomy): domain Eukaryota; kingdom Metazoa; phylum Chordata; class Mammalia; order Eulipotyphla; family Talpidae; genus Galemys; species Galemys pyrenaicus. The sequence continues at coordinate 860,849 of JAGFMF010011391.1, forward strand.
TCATCTTCCCTCAATCAGCAGCTTCAATTTTTAAGCTGGTTCTTCTGGGGGTGTGTAACTCCAAGATGAAGTCCCCTTGGAAAGTTCTGATGGTGGCTCCTCTGGTACATTTCCTGGCCCTTCATGCCTCGGCCTCTCCAGCCCTTGAGAACCAGTCCAGCACCAGACTCTCCAGTGGCCACACCTGTGTAGGTATGTAAATATTTTGCATGTTTATATGGAAATATAGTCAAGGGGTCGGATACTTCACTTGCGTAGTAAACAACCGTTTCTTGACATTAATAGCTATAGGATTCCAAGTAAAGGCACTCATAACCTCATCATCTTGAAACATTTTTAATGCTAGAGTAAGCATTAACTCTAGGTGCACATATATGTGACTAGAAGTGTTCTCTACAGTTGTTAATCTAAATTAATCATAACATCTTCCCTCTTATTGGACTGGAATTTTTTTTCTCTTGGATAAGTAAATAGAAGAGCCTGAAATTTTTTACCCCCTTTTGGAAGGACAGTAGGTTGCATTATACAGTGGAAGTAAAAAGAATAGGAGTTTTGATCTCAAGCATGTGTGAGGTTGCATAACTGTCCTCCCCTCCCCCACCCTTTATTGTCTGTAAAATCTTCAGTAACTTAACCCTTCCATATCTCCCTGTTTTGATGGATGAAATGAAGTTAATAATACTCACTATATGGGGATGTTGTGAGAACTGAGGTCATGCACATAAATTGAAGGTATTTGCACAAAATAAGGATTTCATCTTAGTTTGAGTCTTTATAAGGGACTGCAGAATTGGCAATCACAGAACAGTCACCTGGCAACATTGAACACAGACTGAGATAAGGGTTCCTTCACTGATATTTTAGTGACATATTTTATTTCCAAGTTGGTGTTTGGGTTTGGGGGTGGCAAGACAAGAGTAAAAGTAGGGTAAAACCTTTATTCAGATTATACTTAGAGCTTCTAGAACAGTAATAGACATTTCAATTGGTCAGTCCATGGAGCTCAGGGTACTCAGAACTCTGAGTTGTGATTAATCAACGAGCAAACCTCAAAATAAAATTCTACCTGACCAAGCCAGAAAAAAAAATTCAAGGGCTATGTATGATGACCATATCTTACAAATGAAAATTCTGGACATAGTGAAAATTTCTGGAGATAGTACAGAGCAATGCATGAATTAATTTTATTGCCTTTAAAACCTTGACCTCAAGTTATTACACATGCAAGGTTACACACCTCCAGTCCCAAAGTGTCCTTTTATTTTTTTTATTAATATAAAATATTTTAAAATTTACATATACTTGCCATCAATTGTAATCCCCATGTATTCCCCATCACCATCTCACCAGTGCA
>JAGFMF010011391.1:862939-891119 GCA_019455555.1 Galemys pyrenaicus
TCCAAAGAGGACATGCAAATGGCCAACAGGCATATGAAAAAATGCTCAACTTCTCTTGTCATCAGAGAAATGCAAATCAAAACCACTATGAGATACCAAAGTGTCCTTTTAAATTAAAGCCTTAAGACCCAGACCCCCAGTGAATGTGTTCTCCACAGGAGCAGAGGTCTGTTGCCCCACTTTAAACATGCTCAAGAAGTCATCCTCACCCACTATTTTATTCCATTAAACAACTACCACCATTACATTTTCTCAAAAAAAATCTGTGAAGTGGAGATACACTTGAGAAAGACTTGTGTGAAATCAGTTCTACTATTAGGGTGATAGCAAATTATATATTTAGATTTAGGTGAGTTGTCTGACCTGAGATATTTGTTCCTTCACCTCTATAATTCCCTTCCCTGCCTCAATCCTAATGAAGCATCAAGTTAGAAGTACGTATTAAGGAGATTCCAGGACAAGGTTGTTTTGTTTTTGCGGGCCATGCTACTCATATTATGTGACAAAAGTCAGGTATGAGGGATATTCCTGAAAAATCAGGGACTCCATAGCTGGCCCCTGCCAGACTCCTTTTGTTTTGGCTAACTTTATAATTGCAGTTCTATGAGTCTCTTAATATGCACTCACTGAAACATAATTCACGGGGGCAGTTGTAAATTTGGCTATTTGTCAAACAAAATAGTTAGATGTAATGCACTTACTGATTGACAGATACTCCAACACAAACCTTTACAACTGGTAAATGCTGCCACTAATTTAAAAAAGCCATAAAACCAGGAAGAGTAAAATATGGTTGTTTCACAAACCCAAAAGTTAGTCATTAGGCAGTCTCCCAGACTTTCCAGATGATAAAGGAGTCACGTAGACTCTCCTTGCCCTCCTCCCCTTCCTTTTGCCTTTGTTCTACTTAAGTTGAGATCATACATAGAAAAACTCCCTAATTAGTGTTAGGTTTAGAATGAAGTTAGTGACTCCTTTTGAAGACTATTGTTAGGTTTAGAGATAACTTAGGCTTGAGTATTGCCCTTTAATTGGGGGCTTATAGCTTTTTGGATATTGACACTAATGTGACCTTAGACCTTGTGGCTATTATTCTACCTCACACTCAGTGAATGAAACATTTACTTGTATTTACACAAAGTTGCCTTGTCTGCTTTAACATTGATAAGTAAGCCTGTGACTTAAGATACTGATAGAAACATGTTTCAGATGTAAACTTTACTTCAAAGTGGTATGTGTCATAAATTTTGAATGGGAATTGCAGGACCCCAAGCTGTCCTTAAAAAAATGTAATGTTTGTTAACTGCCTGCTCTACGCAGGTGTAGAGGTAATCTCACTGTTTGCTTGTAATGTATAAATAAAGACCTGCTTAGACTCTCAGAAGGACAGATACCAAATTCCGTGCAAGTCTGGTGCTCTTTCCCCCTTCCCTTCACTCACCGACGCCGTTCCATCCTTCCGGGACCTGGCCTTCTGCCATAACTGGCCTTCGGCATGTTACCACATAAAAATTTTAAAATAACCATTTTGTTGTATCATGACTTTGTGGGCCAATAGTTTTTCACAGCCTGATTGGTGAGTCTTCTGCTCAATGGAGGATTGAATGTGTTCACTATGTAATACTCAGCTGGTAGATTGATGGGTCTGTAAGACCTAAGACAACTTCACTCTCAAGTTAGGAACCTTGGGGGAGGGAGATGGCTAGAAGGTTGGCTCAGCTGGGAATGTCTGTGTTTTTACACTTGACCTCTCCCGCAGGGCAGTCTCAGGGTAGTAGGAGTTCTTACACACAGCTCAGAGAAAGAAAAAGAGATCCAAAGACAGAATAGGAGCTGCCATCTCTTAAGACGTGGGTCTGGAAACTGGCAAAGAATACCTCCTGTCTTCACTTCTTGGTGAAAACAATCATAGGTCCCTCCGCTCATACTCAGGGGACGGTCAGGGATTTTGTGACCATTGCTGTTAGCTACGGGGGTTCACTTTGGTTGCCTGTAAAAATACTCCATGACCCCAAGAGCCAACAGATTTTATTGCTAATTAGATTGATAAAGATTTAGCACCCGTTCCCTCACTCAGTCACCACTTCTGGCTAACTCTGCCTGAGTAACTTAAACTGCTGTGTTTGTAACAAGAAACTGGATATAAGAGGAGTCTGCCACATGGTCAGAATTTACTGAGCACAGATTATGTCTTGAGCCAGGTGTTGCAAGAGATTCAAACTGGTATCTTACTGTGTGAAGATGGTCCATTGGGAAAACAAACTCAAAAATGTGCATACAAAGGAGTTTATGGGAGTATATTCTTAGGGAAATAACTGAAGGATTAAAGGCAGCAGGGATGGAAGAAGGAGAAATTGGATTGTGCCACAACCAACAATAATAACAAAAATATCTCCCACAAATTCCATAGAAAGTTCTGGAGCTAAAATGACTCTGCAGAATTGTTTGAAGGGGATCTAGGCTTCAGAAACCCCAGTGGGAGAGCCGTGTTGGTGGAAGCAGTGCCTGGAGGGGCAACTAGATGTGCGTCCTTAGAACCAATATCCTAGCAGCTGGGAGAGTGAGTGTTTCCTGAAAGGGATCTAAGGGTGCCCTTATTAACAATAATAATAACACATATCAAGGTAAATATTTATAATATTTACTGGGTCAAATATGGAAATTGTTTTAGGAAACAGTGAGGTAAGCTTACTCACAGCTGCTGGTAAGAAGAGCCACGTGGAGGAAGCAAAAGAAAAGGAATTGTTGGTTGAGATTTTAACACCCTAAACTTCCCGATGAGAAGCAGAACTCTACACTTTCAAATTCATTGGCACAAAGGCATTTCCCAAATGTTCACTCCTACATGGTCCCTGAATGGCCACCATATGACAGGTTCTGTGCTTTGAGCCAGAGATACAAAGATGAATGATAATAATAATTTTTGAAATGTCTATGTTTTGGGAAATTCCCTAAACATTACCTGAAAAAAACAATGACCTGGAGACTTGTAATGGTTACCATTCTCTAAAATGAGTAGCAAAAATAGGTACTCCTTACATTCAGTAATACCCCACTTCTCTGAAAACCCAAAAACTGGTATGGATGATAGAGCCAGCAGAAAACCATGAAGCATGAACAAAGGCAAGTAGCAGACAACTGAAGATGGTGAGAACTTATGGTGTCCATAAAGCACCAGAGGAAAGTATAAGCTGGGTGAAAAGGGAGAGGAGTTTTAAGTTTTAGAAATTTGGAAATACTTTTGCTTAAATATTTCCAGTCAAAGAAAGAAACTTCCTGGAGTTCAACTGAGTTACTTAGTTTTCATCCAATTTTATGAAGACCCACATACAGTTACTACATTGGTCATTTCATCATGAAGATACTTTTGCTGCTGATCTGCAGTCATTCTTGCCATTCCCTAACACTTCAAGGGAATTGCCTTCATCTTTCCTCTAAGTTGGATAAGGATTATTGGGAATGCAAACTAAAAAAGTAATTATATCCAAGTATTTTTCAGCCATAAAAATATTGCATTGTAAATCAATAATTATAATATCCCTAATATTTGTTGAGCACATACTATAATTAGCAGTCTTCCAAAAGGTTTATACATATTAATTCATTTATTCTTCATAACCTTAACTGAGCCTTAGAGAAATAAGCAACTTGTCCAAGATTACACGGCCAGTTCAAATATGTGATTATCTTTTTTAAGAGATTAAGTCAGGGAAGCACAGAGAAATATAATTCACATACCATAAAGTTCATGCTTTCAGAGTGTAATATTCAGTAGTTTTTCATGCTGTCATAAGTTATATATAGATTACCAATATTTAATTCAAATATTCTTCACTCCAAAAAGAAACTCAGTCTTCATTAGCTATCACTCCCTATTTTCTTCTCCCCTCAGCACCTGGAAGTCACTTATTTACCATTTGTAGATTTCCAAAAATGATATTGTGATGAACATCTTTCATGTGCTTACTGTTTATGTTTATATTTATACTGTTTTTATATTATATAAATTATTTTTCTTATACTCTTTATATTTACCATTTATATTTCTCCTTTGAAGATGTGTCTGCCCAAGTCCTTTCCAATATTTTTAATAGGGTTGTCTTTTTTATTGTTGAATTGTAAAAATTATTCATATAGTCAAATAACAAGATACTTACCAAATATAAGATTTGCAAATATTTTCTCCTGTGATTTTCTTCTTTTCACTTACTTGATTATATCCTTGGAAGTGCAAAAGTATTGCATTTTTATGAAGTCTAGTTTATCTATTTTTCTTTGATATTTTGTGGGTTTGGAGTCATATCAAATTCAATATCATATCACACATTTAAATTCATATCTATATTTAAAAAAAATTGTTGCCAGTACTGTTTTTCCATTATCTTATGCCCATCCTTTATCTTGCCTTCCCAACATTTGGTCTCTAGCCACCATTTCGGCAATCAGGAGTATAACTCCTCGTAACTAACAGGAGCCAACTTGAACTAGGTTAAGCCAAAAAAGCTGGCATGGTTCATATGAGAATTCCAGGAGTGACTTTTAGAGCAAAAGGAAGAAAAAAATGCAGTTAGACTTTAAAAATAAGCCTAAAACTTATGGCTACCAGGAGCCTAATGAATTGTCTTCCTAGAATACCACTTCTACCTTCATCATTGTCCCAAAAAACAGTTGGTTTTACTAGTCTAGGCCCTTTGGCAAACTATTGGCTCCCTCAGTCCAGAGTTCTCATGAAATAGTCAACCCATGCAGAGCTGGACATCCCTGACTAACAATTTAACTTCCCAGCAGAGAGAAGCTGGACTAGGTCTTTATACCACTGAGTAAAAAGCAGATGAGAATGAAGAGAGCTCATAGTAAGATGTTGCTGCCAGAGTTGTGGGATGAAGGGACAGCTTTCACAAAGGTGAGGCTTGTTGTTACTGGAGAGACATTCCAAAAGAACTCACCACAGAAGTGACTGAGCAATTGAAGTTACTAAGCATCCCCATCAATAAAAAACAACACCAAGTCCAGTCCAACAAGGAGGCACAGCAGAAACCAACTAGTAGACCTGGAGAACATGGTCTTGAACATATTTCAAAGCCAGAACTAAGCTGTGTGAAGTTCCAATGGCCGTTTTCCCAATTTCCCAGAAGTGTTGCATTGAACTACACATCCCATTTGATCCCAAAGCAAATGCTGACTCCACTGCACTTGAACAGGCTGTGCCTCTTTCTGCCACTTCTAAAATGTTAAGGAATCAATAATAAACCATGTTCATTTTTTTCAAAACATCATTTTCTTTACATGGGTGATTTAGGGGCAAAGTAATCCTTATGTTTCTAAATCATTGACATTTAAATTAATTCACTGAATTTTGGCTTTTTCACAGCACTATTTGCTGCTCAAAAGCCTTTGTAAGAGGTTTCAAAAACACAAAAACCCTCTTCCCTTATTCACATTTATATACATCAAATATATAAAATGTCTTTGGGATATATTATAATCCCACACCCTACATACTGTGGTCAGAGATTGCAATAAATAAAGAGGAAGAGGTGGTCCAGTGGCTTCAAGCCAAGATGGATGTTGAAATGACAGTGTTGCCGACGAAAATAGGAAAGATTTAGACAGAGCTGGCAGAGATGCTTGAAATTTAGTATCATGATTTATATTTATAGAATTTTCAATTTCTCTATAAACATTTGTCCTTAAGCCATCATTGCTGTTGATAACAGAAAACACTTTATCTTGCCACCTACGTGTTTAGATTTAGTCTTCTCTGGATAATTTAGCGTTCTCTACCATCAGTCCTTGCCAGGATTGAGCTCAGTTCTCAGGAAGGCTTTCTGATCAAGGTATCAGATCTCAAACTTTGAGGGGTATGCCTCTGCTCTCAGCCCTTAGAGATCAAGTGACTTGGAAGTGTCTGAAATGTCATGGATAACGTAACTCAGTGGACTCTTTACAGCAGAACAGTCTTCAGGGTCATTTCCCCTGGTGTGCTGCTCACCTCTGCCCCCATGCATACTCACTGCATACTTGAACTGCAAACTCACTGGCATCCAAGCCCTGCTGCAGTCCTATGCATTCTTCCCTTCACTTTCCACACCTTTTCCTATTCAGTACCTTCCACTTATTTTTAAATTGTCATAAAAATTAACTCAAACCTTAGCACAAATATCATATTTTTGATTATTAATATTACAGTGGGCCACAATTACACTAGCATCTTAGTAGAAATAGAAAACTTATTTAACAAAATTTTTAAAAAATTATCACCCACAATTTTCTCAAATTACCTCCATTTTATTGAAAATGACTGATTTCATTCTTCCTTGTGATTATATAATACTCCATGGTGTAGATATGTGATATTTTCTTGATTCATTTGTCCTTTGATGGACTTTAAGGCTGCTTCCATGCCCTAGCTATTATTTAAAAAATGCTACTAAGAACACTGTGGACCATACAGGTTTTTGTGTTGATGGTTTCTGGTTCTTTGAATACATGTTCAAGAATGGGACTGCTGGGTTATACAGTATTTCCACTTTGGGTTTTATAAGCTACCCAGATTGCTTTCCATAATAGTTCCCACCAATAGTTTAATGGGTTCCTTTTTTTCTCCAAATCCTCTCAAACACTTTTTTTGGAGGTTTTTTTTTTTTTATTTTTAATATGGGCCATTCTTATATGCATGAGAACGTAGATCATTGCAGTTTTAATGTTCACCTCTCTTATTAGTAGTTACAGTAAACATATTATATACCTTTTGGCCTTATGGATATCCTCTTTGGTGAATTGTCTGTTTTTATCTGCTGCCCACTTACTGAGTTACTTATTATTTTACTACTGAATTGTATCTATTTTTGCTACATCTTAGATATTAATCCCTTATGGTCCTTTATTGTGCAAATATTTCACCCATTCAAAGGATGTCCTTTTAATCATCTTATATTTTCTTTTGCCTTATAGGAACTTTCTAATTTGAGGTAATCCCAATTGTTTATGTTTGCTTTAGTTCTCTTGCCATAGAGGTCAAGTCACCAACAATATCCTTATCATTGATAGGCAATGCATCACCAATGTTTTCTTCTGTGTATTTTATTTTTTCAAGTCATATCTAAATTTTTAATCCATTTGGAGCTTACTTATGTGTATGTGGTTAGTGAGTTATCCAAATGCATTCTTTTATGTGTGGCCTTCCAGTTTTCTCAGCATTATTTGTTAAGGACTCTGTGCTTTATGATCATAGTTGCTTTATCATAAATTAGGTTCTATATTTAAATGGATTTACTTCTGAGTTTTCAATTCTAGTCTATCAATCTGTTTATCTAGTTTATCCATCATTATGTCAACATCATGTTAGTTTTAGTACTGTTGCTTCACAGTAAAGTCTGAAGGCAAATAGCATGAGACCTCTGTTTCCCCACCTTTTTCTTAGGGCTGAGAAATCTGAGACCTTTTGTGGTCCCATATAAATTACAACTAATTGTCCAATTTCTTTGAAAATTGTTTCTTGTGTTTTGAAGGGGATTGTGTTAAATTTATGTATCATTTTTGGCAGGATAGCCATTTAGATTATATTGATTCTCCCAATCCATGAGCGTGGGTATCCTCCCATTTCCTTTTGTTGTTATCTAAGTCCTTTAATGACACTTGCAGTTTCCATTGTATAGGTCTTTTACCTCCTTTTAGGTTAATTTCAATGTATTTAGTTTGTTTTGAAGGGATTATGAATGGAATTGTTTTTGTAATCTCTTTTGCTTCTTGTTTGTTGTTTGTATAGATTTTTGTATGTTGATTTTGTAACCTGTCATTTTGCAGCACTTGTTTATTGTTTCTAATAACATTGATAGAGCCTCTAGGATTTCCTAAAGAAAATCCTAAATATTATGTGCAAATACTGATCAATTCACTTCTTCTTTTTCAACTGGAAAATTCCTTTCATTTCCTGTGTTTTTCTGATAACTCTGGTCAAAACATCTAGACCATATGAAACAAAAATGGTGACAATGGACATCCTTGTCTCATTTCAAATCTTGATGGGAAAAGTTTCAATTTTCCACCATCAAGTGTTGGTTGTTGGTTCACGGTGTATGGCCACTATTATATTGAGGCAGTTTCCTTCTATTTCCATCATATTTATAACTTTTGCCATAAATGGGTACTTAATCTTATCAAATATTTCCCTATACTGTTAATAATATCATATGATATTTATCTCCACATTTTTTTAAAGATTTATTTATTTATGCATACAAAACTGGGGTGCAGACCAGAGGTGCAAGGGGTCAGAGGATTCACCAGAGGCAGAATGGGGAACAGGCAGATTGACTGAAATACACTGCTGAGGGGAGCAGTGGCCGAGACAGAGAGTTCTGCTGTGCCATGTGGGTCACCTCCCTGGCCATAGATCAAACTCATGCTACAGTGATAGCTTCATACTGCTGAGACTTAACCCCTTGCACCACCAGGGAGGCTCCTCTTCACTTTTTTGATACGATGTATTGCAATGGTTGATTTGCTTACATTAAACCATCCTTACATACCTGGGATAAACACCATGTGATCGTGGTGTATATTCCTTGTCATATGCTATTGAGTTCAAATAAATAAATTATTCATTTGATCCATAAAACAATTATAAATGAATAAAATCTGCCTGGAAGATATCCTTTGCAACTATTTGAATTGACATCTTTTAATAATTTTTAACTTGTATTAAAATCTATCAAGATAGAAGAAATAATTTATAGCTTTAGTTTCTTCTAGGGAGTATATATCAAAATGTTTAAGTCATTAGTCTACACTCTAGACTGCAGCATGAAGTCTATGATCTTCGGTCTGATCTTTAAGACTCTTTGCAATCTGGTCCCTTCCTACCTGTCTCACTTTTCCTTTTCTGTGGCTCCTAGGGTCTATCTGTAGCCAACTCCTCTTTCTCAACTCCAAGTTTTCAAAAACTGCCACTACTCTCTCCTGGAAGGCTTTCTTGCCTTTTATTGTTGAATGAGGTCCTCCTATCTCTTAACATTCATATCCCACAGGATGATCAGTGGAATCCCAGGCGGAGTTAGTTTTTACCTCTTCTGTGCTAAAGCACTAATAGGTCTTTCTATCACATCCCTTATAGGTGGCAATGACTAAGATTTATACCTTCTGATTTTCCCTAATGGTCTATGACACCCTTTATTAATCCTTGTGTCCTCAAGCATCTTAGCATATAGTAGGTGGTATGTGGTGAATAAGTAACAGGATGGAATGAGTCTTCACATCTTTAGTGTCATATCTTTATTAATATTTTTAATACATTTTAAAATTAACCAGGCCAACCATCCTGAATCTTCAGCATAGTTGTTAATTTCCTGTCTCTGCCATTTCCTGTGTTCTGCTTACCTTTGACAGCCCTCAGTCCTTGTTCTCACCACTAATTGCCCAGAATTAGTCTCTCTCACTGTCAGTGTTCTTGGGTAAATTGTCAGTTTAGACACACTGATTATTTTCTCATGAGAATAATGTTCCTGGGGTGGTTGGGTTAGGCTACAGAACCTAATCTGCTCAAATGTAGTGAAAACACAAGATAGCAGCAATAAAAGAAAACTCAGTAATAGAAAAGTAAACCATTGCTGATAAAATGGCATAGCTTTTGAAGACAAAACGTGAGGGAAAGTGAAAATCCTCACATTTCTCATCCAGTCCACTAACATCTCCTGTGGGATCAAACAGTACAAAAGACCTCAAATTTGCACATTTTTCTCTGTCCCACTGCCACTAATTACCCAATCCATTACCTCCCTCTAGGACTCACACATCTTCTAATTCATCTCTGTGCTAAGATATTTGTCCATTAAGATCCTTCACCTTCATGACTGTCAGCATATTTGGAAGTAAATTGCAGAAACCTCCTCCACAAAGCTCATTCATGTTCATCACTATCAGCATAAATCCCTAACTCAGTCATACTCCACCAGCTCATGGACTTGACCTCTCCCTGTGTCCCACCACTGGGTTCTAGAGTCAGGTTATCCTAGTCTCACTGCCCCTGAGTGAGCCTTCCTGCTCCCACTCTGTTTGTCTCTTACTCATTTTTTGTGTCTTCAGAGTAGCCATGGCTTTAGCTAAGAGTTACTCCACCTCCATCCTCATTACCCTCTCTTACTTCATCCTATTCATCTTTTTCTTAATAACACCTAAAGTTATTTATATTTATGTGTTTATTGACTTGTATATAATAAGTTCTCCCCTAATGTTTATAATCTCTAAGAGCACAGGAGTCAAACAAATTCATTCTGAGAATATACTCAGAGCCCAGCACAGTGCCTGGCATCTAGAAGGGACTCAACACATTTTGTGTTCCAGTTTCAGCTCCCCTGACCACTGGCTACACACTTGGCTGGCTGGGCACTTAACCTCTCTAATCCTCCATCTGCTCATCTGTAGAAAGAGCAGTAATTCCTGCATCTGGGAGCTATTGTGAAGTTTGAATGAGATGATAATGTATGCAAAAACACTTTGAAAGCTGGAGAGCACACTCTATCCCTGTGATGAATTATTTATGCCCCTAGTCAGGGTCAAAAAGCAAGTGTAGTCATGCCTACCCTGGTGCTGACAACTGCCAGGTGTTTTCAAGGCTTTTCAATGAAGTATGGGCTTCAGACAAATGGGAAATCTAATAGACTGTTCTCTGCAGTTGGCTGCATCTCCAGAAGCACAGATATGATTATAATTAGAATTTCAAGAGTTCTGTTTCATTTCAAAAGAATCCCATGGTACAGTCTACCTGAGATAAATGGTCAGAAGCAGATCCCATGGCAGGTGTTTTTATTCAGCCTGTTCACTTCTTTTCTTATGATCTCAGGAACGTCTGTTTCTGTTATACTTATTATTTTCAGATGCCAAGTGAGAAGAGATTTTCCATATGTGAAATTGCACATGGTGACCACTAAGAAAAATGCATGGCTCTCACCCATTCTCATCACTTCCTAAATGAACAGTCACTTGGACAAACTCACTATAAAGCAGAGCCAGGTCTCTTATTAACAGCAGAGAATAGTTTGTAAGGGGAGGAATTACTCAGTCTGTGCATCTCTCCCAGGGAAAACATTCTTTAACTTGTCAAGACAGTGAAACCCCTTATTAGAAACTGTAGCAAACAAAGTCAATTCCTCAATACTTGCTGCTAAAGGATTCAGGACACACTTCACTGAGGACCCTAAATTAACAATCCAACTGAAAGGGAAGTTGAGTCCACTGGAAACAGACAGCAATGTACACTGGCACAGGACTCAACTCAAAGTGGAGTCCAACCTGAGCATTTACATACTCCAACCCCCACAACCGACTTTTCTGCAGCATCCTTTTGATCACAATAACTCTAACCAGGCAAAGTGGTGATCATGGCAAAATTCACTTGTTCCTCAGAGACGTTTTGTTTTTCAGTGTTTTCTTTTTTGCTCCCTTTAATTTATCTAATGATTTCCAATATTAGCCAGCAGTACTAAGGAGTCACAGAAGTCATAGGAGCCCTTGATGGGATTCCTCTGAGTAGAGTTCAGAGGAGAAGCCCTTATCTATAAGTACAAAGAAGCAGCATAACTGTAAGTACAACCCACATTGCATCCATCCTTTTAAGCCATGGACTAAAACAAATATATATACATATATACACACACTTGCTGCAGTTGAATTTTTAGGGAAAAGAAATAGCATGCACTGTTTTGTGATTCCTGGGGCCACCACAAATGGCGTTTCCTCAAGGAAAAATTCCAATGAGGCCTCTTTTATATCCTTTATCCAAGACTCCTGCGACACTGAACCAACTGTGGATTTCCATTTACCGTCCCTTACAAAGTCTACAATTGTAAGAAACTATTATTTAAAATACTAATGAGAAGGAAAAACTGTGGCTAAATAAATTGTAAAAACGAGGAAAAATATACCATGTTCTTTGAGGCTACCAAGTCCTGTTCCCACTACTTTTTTAGAATCTCCTCATAGCCACATATCACTTGGCATTTGACCAGTATTTAGTATTTAGAAAACAATGTATGTGAATTTGGGAGCTACATTGTAGGCGTCCTTTGTACAGGGATCTATGTTCATCTGGGACCCAGCAAAGCCTAGCACAGTCTTGCCAAGAACAAACCTCCACTAACTCTCGGTTAATTGCATGTTTTCATTGTTAAATCAGCCTTAGGGGACTTCTCCAATATCCAGGGAATCTGTGTGTGGCATTTGTTTCCATAAGGGAAAAAAGGGAACAACTGGGCAGAATTCCTCTAGCTACATGTCTGGTCAGTAGTATGTTTTTTCAAGTATGTTTCCATGAAGAGAGAGTCCCATTCTCCAAAGGAATAGATGGTATCTCCCTTGAATGTCTTCGCTCATTCACTCAGTGAATATGTGCTGAGCTCGTATACCAACAATGGTGTTAGGCCCTGAATGGATAGGTCCTTCACTTTGCCCTCAAGGAGGATGATATCTAGAGGGAAAGAAATCAAAACAGCATTTAATACATGTTCTAGTTGATGATTATGATGTCCTGGGGCAACTGAGGGGAGGGAGCCCTGAGTTCTGTTTGCAGGAAGATAGTGAGGTTCCAGTGGAGTTTGGAGGATTTTGAATGATTTGTAGGAGCTAATTAGGCAAAAAAGAGGAAAGCAAAAAATAGCACAAGGAAAAAAGCAGAATTTTTCAGGGTGGAGAAAGTAAAAAAACAAGCTCATTTCAGGGCATGGGGCTCTTCTCCAAGTGGAGTAAAGTGCATATTTCTGCTAGCTGCAAATATTGGGTGTCTCAAAGACTGGACACTCATGGGAAACTAAGCAGGACAACAATCCACAATTGTCTTGTTTGCTCATTTGTCACTTAATCTAAACAATAATGACTGCAAGTCTATATTCACCTCAAGATGAATTATTCCTTTGACAATATTTATCCCATCTCACAATATACTCAGAACTATCCAGGATATAACCTGAATATTTAATTTCTCTTCAATCATTGAAATCACCCAGGCTACTTGTCATTTGCTTCTTTTCTTTAAAAGTGTTCCTTGAAAATGTTCTCGATAACTAAAACTCCATTAAGCTGTAACCGGCCACTGAAGCCAAGGACTGTTACAAGGTGGTGCCCTCTGGAGGGATTTGCTGGTGACGATGAATAGCCCCAAGGTGAGGGTGGAGACACTGAAAAGAAATATAAGGGACTGCAGAAGCAGGCCCCAGGATTCAATGCTCGGCATTTCAGCATCTCCAAGTCTTCTGTGATTTCAGGGTCAGCCGTTTCTGCCCCCACGATGCGTATCTTCCAGAAGGTTTTTTTTTTTTTTTTTTGCAGGCCTCTGAAGGTCGAGTAGTGGCTTCCAACAGCCAAACTCGGAGAAGAAAAGTTCAGAGGCTTTCCAAGTAGCCAAGTGACTGAAACAGTTCCCAGTTTTGCTGTCATATCCTGGAAGAAAATGGCAAAGACCTGGAATGTGGGTAGTTTGTTGAGTTGTTGCTGCTGTGGCTGCAGTTTTCAGTGTCTATTGTGCTGGCATATCTCCTCGGCAGCTCCAATGAGCATCTCCTATTGTGATCCCGCTATCTTTGTGAATTGGATCTTGACCTATTGTCTCGCTGCTAGGCCCTCAGCAGCAGAAAGACTCCATCTTGGGAGCACAGCCGTTTGTTTGAGGTAGGAGCTCCTCAGAGCTCCTTTGTGTACAGAAAGGCTTTGTGTACAGGATTTTAAAACACTGGACACTGCTTCAGGTGAGGTAAACAGCCGTTTGTGGCCTCAGTGACTCTTGCCACCACCACCACCCCCGTTTGGTAAATAAATCCCATTATTGTTGTTCTCTGAAGCTGAATAGTTTTCTAATTGTGCGCGTGGGTGAAGAACTCAGACTGTGACTGGTAAACTATTCGAGCACTGTCCTTGGCCAGTTTTAGTGTCCCTTGCTGCCCTGTATTAAATCCAGACTTGGAGTTATCATGGTTTCTGTAGCGTCTGAGAAAAGTTAATCAGGTTTTTCCACCCTCCCGCCACTGGTAAAATGATGGAAACATGCAGTGCTGCGTGCATGCCTAGGTGGGCATGCGCAAGTGGGTGCACCTGGGCTAATCCACAAGGTATATAAGGCTAGTGTCACGGGGACGCCGTGTGGTGGTGGCTGTGGTGGCGTGGAAGGAGAAGCCAAAGTGTTGCAGTGGAGTATGATGGATAGTATGACGGTGGCAAAGACAGAGACTGCTTGAACTGGTGATGAACCTACCTGGTCCGGGATGGTTGCAAAACAGTTTCCCACATTTTTTTAAAAAGGAATATAAAATCATAAGAGTCAACAAGCTCAGGTCTCAGGCATAGTTCACAATGGAATCTTCTCTGCACCAAGTTTCAGAATTTTACTTCCAAATCTCCACACTGTCTGAGCTTTAAGCCAGTCTCAGTGCCAAATGCTGCAGCTTATTGAAAAACACTGTATGAAGTGATTGTTATGCAAGACTTCAGCCCAATTTCCAATGTGTTCTTTCATTATAAACTGATGTCTTGAGAATTTGCTATAGAATCTGCCATTTGACTCAAGAGAGAAGACTGTTCTTTTTCACACCTGACCAAAAGGAGAAGTGGTGCCATGATCTATGATAAAACTGGGACAAAGCAATGGATCCCATGTGATGCTAAGTCAAAACACTACTGCAGTTGCATCTGTTAACCTTTCCTATGGAGACCTCAAGAACTGACAACTGAAATAGCACTCAGGTGGCTCTCAAGTGAGTTTGCTTCAAGTCAGCAAACACCTGCAGGCTTCCCTACTCCAAACCAGGTCTTGTGAAATTTGGAGATGGTAAGAACCCATTCCTGCCCTCAGGAAACTTATCGCAGACAAGTTCTTCAAAGTCACATCCTTTGCAAGTGACTTTGCTGCTTGAACACAAATTTTTGTTAATTTCAAAACCTCTCCATTCTCAGCTATGCTACATTGCACCTTCTTATCACATTGCAAAATAATTATTTATAATTGCTTTCCAATTACAGTTATTAAAATTTATTTAGCACCACCTAATTTAACAGGTGATGAGCAGATACATAAATCAGGGTATAAAGATGTATTATAAATATTGAAAATATTCACATTAGATATGCTTTATATATTTAAAATAAAATGAAGTTGGCTTATCTCTTGGTAATTTAAGCAATGTCTATCTTTTTTACACTGTTTTTTATATTACTTTAATTTCCAAAAGTGAGATTGCACTGCATCTACATTTCTGAAATGCTATTTAAAAAATAAAACAAAATACATATGAAAATGGCTTTTAGGCCATAAAGTACTAATAAGTATCAGCTACTAAAATCATGGCAAAGTAGTAAAACCCTCAATGCGTGGATTAGGTTAAAAGCAACTCTAATCAGACAGAGAATAGATTGGTGGTTGTCAGAGATTTAGGTAGAGGTAGAGGTAGGGCTTGGTAAAATGGGTGAAAAGAGTAAAAAAGTACAAACTTCCAATAATAAAGTAAATAAGTCGTGGGGATATAATAAAACAACATGGTTAATTAGGGTTAATAATACTATGTGCATATTTCAAAGTTGCTAAGAAAATAAATCTTAGTATCACGGAAAAATTTTTGTAACCATGAATGGTAATGAATGTTAACTGGACTTATTGTTGTGGTTATTTGCAACATATACAAATATTGAATCATTATATTGCATTCTTGAAATAATTTAATTTTGTGTATCAATTATATTGAAATAAAATTAATAAATTAAATTTTAAATAAAAACTTAAAAAGCTCATACAATCAACTTGAACAGTTGATGTTAATAAATGCCCCAACAAGTAAGTGCTCTAAGAGCAATAAGACTTTTCTCTATCTCACAGTCTCAGATTTGGGGGCCCAGTTTTGTATAGGGGAGCAGAACAATGGAGGCCAAAGCCTTATCAGATATTACAGTGTGTAGAATAATAGAAGTTAACTTGTTACTTTTTAGCAGTCTCTCATTACACAAGTTTTACTTCTTCCTATCTAGGAACACAGAGTTATACTGTTCACATCAGTCCTCTTCCCTGGTGGGGAATTTGGTTTTAATGACACTCTGCTTGTGAATTTTGGCCCCATTCCTTTAGCAGATAGATAATGTGAACTTTCTGAGAGACCTGGCACATTGAGACATCTTCACTTTGCATGTGAGCCTTTTTGCACCCCTGGAATCCAACTTCTGCCAATATGTGTCACTCCTTTTAGTTCAGCGAAGCCCAACAACTTCCTCTCACAGACCTATTGCTCTTTTACCAACCAGCCTTTGGGGAAAGGTTATTTGGGTTTCTCCAGTAGTTCAGGAGATACAGATCCTTAGAAATTTCTATAGGTACCAGTCTACTAGTTTGGGGCCTTCATGCTTATCATATATAGTAGCTGAAAGGATACATGCCTGACTTAATCCAAGGCTCCTACTGGCACTTGCTATGTTGGCACATGCTTTCAAGCTCTGTGCTATTTAACTGGGAGATAAAGAAGTATTTTTACAGTAGTGTTGAGATTTCAAGACACATTCAGCTGCCCTGTTATATCATTTAATCATCACAACATCCCAATGAAAATTATCATATTATTGATTTTGCAGTGAAGAAACTGGACCACAAGTCCAGGATTCCATTGCAGGACTCGATCCCAGGTCTTTTAATTCCAAATGTTGGCAATTTCCACCTAAAATTAAAAATATGAGCTAAGGTCCCAGGCTGAAAATGTGGAGGATGGAAACCATCTCACTCATGGTGCATCATCTACTGCAGAAAGAAAGGATAGAAGAAAGTATATTTTAATGTTTATTGAGCATCTACTCTGTGCTTGTTTTTTTGCACTCTTGTCTTTAAATGTTATCTCTTTTCTCCCACATGATAGAAGAGAAATGGAAATAAAGCAAAATTCAATGACTTACCCAAACTCACACAGCCTACAAATGGCAAAATGCAAGTGACAACCAATCTTTCTGTCCCTTAGCCATGATATTCTAATCACACTTCACATTTGTGCACATTGTAGATTTTAAAAGGCAAATGGTAAACAAAAGTTCTCTTGTTTGGAAAGAATGGTGTTCTGATGGACTCTCCTATACAATTTGTCATGTGACACTGCTCACATGTTTCTTCTGCTCCCTTGCAGGGTGTGTGCTGGTGGTATCTGTGATTGAACAGCTTGCTCAAGTGCACAACTCTACTGTCCAGGCCTCAATGGAGAGATTATGCAGCTACTTGCCTGGTAAATACAGAAAGGGTAATAATGCTGTGGGTCTGCTTTTTTACTCATTCATGAGCTGTCCTGAGTGAATACACATACTGTGTGTGCTGGTGGAGGAGAATGACATGCTATTTCTGTGAGTTCATATTTCTATGGGGCTCATAGAAATGAAAACACACACCAAAAATATGACTGTAATCAATCCATCCCCCTGCCAAAAAAAATATATACACCCATTTTCCTTGATGGCAGAATGGATTGTTGCAGACATTTAAGGAATAAAATGCTAAGTGACTAATTGTTGCTTTATGTGTCACATTTATGATTTACCCACCTGGTGAGCATTTCCTTAAATAAAAGGAGGTCAAAATAATGAATAATTGTCAATGATTTGTGTTAATTTGACCACATGTGCATACCCAAATGCATGCACAGCCCCTCTACTGTGCTTTTGACTGGGAAGACAAGTGATCTCACAACACCAAATAGGAAAGCAATCTGAAACATCCCAATGATTTGAATTATCCTCAATAAATCTCTTACCGATCCTGCAAAAGAAAGAACTAGCTGGTGGTCCAAACAAATTGCCTATTTGTTTTTCAATCTCAGCTGAAATAAAATATTGATTCTATTATTTCCTTTTTAGGATATTGATAGATGACCAGTCAGAGTGAAGTAACTTTTTGGAGAGTAAAATTTTTATTCACTTAATATTATAGAGCTAATTCATTGACAATGCCTACATTATATCTTCAAAGTAAGGTAGCTGGATGAATGATAATTGTAATTTTTTCTCATTAAATTTATTTGTTTTATATCATGTTCATTTTGTCCAGTTTTTGATTTCTCCCCTTGGATGTAGTCCCTGATTGTATTTTTTATCTGTATAGCATTGTGCCATGAGCACCAAAGCATTTTCAAAGAATTTGTTGCATGCGGTCACAAGATAAATATTTTTAAAATTTTAGAACTCTAATTATATTTTAGAATTTTTAGAACTTGGGAGAGGGTAACAGAGAAACACATGTGTTTACAATTTCCCAAACAGGCCATTGCCAAGATCTGAACATGTTTGCGTGAACTCTTACTTATGTGCAGATAAATGGGAAGCATCCTTTGGTGTCTTCCCACATTCAGTTCCATTGTCTTCCCACCTGCCTAAACAGATCAACTCACATGAATTTAATAAGTATCATTCTCATCAAATTGTTCTGTGTATAGCTTTTAAGACTTTTTTGGTAAAACAAAAATGTAGAAAAGCACAAGAAGTAAATATAGCGCTTTAAAACATCATCCTTGTAGGGGCCTCCCTGGTGGTGCAAGGGGTCAAGGTGCAGTTCTATGAGGCTATCCGCAGCCACTGCAGCACTAGTTCCATCCCCCACCAGGGAGGTGACCCGCGTGGCGCAGCACACTTAGCGTGTCTCACCCACTGCTCCCCTCAGCAGTGTGTTTCACCTGCCTGTTCTGCTGAATACGCTCACCTCCCCTGTGCCTCTAGCCTATACCCCAGTTCTTGTATATATAAATGAAAAAAATCTTTTAAAGAAATCATCCTTGTAAATGAAGACCAGGTCAAGAAGAAACAAATAGATTACCATACCAGAATCCCCATCCACTGGCCTTGCCAATCCCATTATAAATTCTTTCCCATAAAAGAGCAACATTCTAAATTTTATTATGATAATTTTCTTGCTTTACTTCGTAGTTGTATCACCCATGTGGCCATTCCAGATGCTGTAACTCTTGCCCACTATAACATTTTTTTAAAAAGATTTATTCATGCATGCAGAAGCTGGGGTATAGGCCAGAGGTGTGGGAGGTGAGAGGATTCAGCAGAGACAGAGTGGGGAACAGAACAGGTAGATCGATTTAAATACACTGCTGAGGGAAGCAGCAGGCAAGGCAAGAGAGGTCTGCTGTGTCGTGTGGGTCCCCTCCCTGGCCGGTGATCGAACTCGTGCTGCTGTGCCACAGATGCTTCCCTGTGCCGCGCTCAACCTGCTGCGCCACCAGGGAGGCCCCAGTATTAAAACTTGTAATGTACCTTTGAAATCTATATTAGCTACAAATTCCCCTTCCATTTTCCTTGTAATTTAGCTGTGGAGTTTGCAGTGTGGCGTTTCCCACAGTCTGAATTTTGCTGATTGCATCCCAGTGGTATAATTGAACATGTTTCTCTGTGCTCTGTATTTCCTAAAAACTGGCAGCTGGATTCAGAAGTTTGATCAGACTGCAGTTTGATTTCTTTGGTGTGACTAAGTGGTGTGGTGTTTTCTTTCATTTGGAAACCATTTTAAGTTTTTTCTTTTTTTTTCTTTTTCCTTTTTGTGATGTTAACATTTGACTGGGCTCAATAACCACATCTATTCAGTCATTGGGGTTGCTGTCATTTATATTTCACTCAGCTGAAATATGTTGGAGGCACTTTACCTCATCATCACCATATTTTTAGGAACATCGCCCCCACCTCCCCAAGTTCTTAATGGTACCATTCATAGCAGGAAAGGAAGGATAAATGCATAATTTTTTTTAATTAGTCACCAATTTCCCAGTAACTCATTGCCTTTCAAGTAATTCAGTATCATCCCAAAACACTAAATTTGTTTTCTTTAAAATAAAATTATGATTTCATGAATTTTTATACATTTAATGATATTCAATCTTTTTCAAATGTTATCCTTTTGAAGATCAAATTGTCCCATCTTTGACTACTTCAAATTGGCTCATGAGATTTTTTTTTGACTTGAGCCTAGAATAAACTTTGAAAGTTTCCTCACTAATTGATTTGACAAGGTATTTCAGCCCTATCTGGTACATTTCTAGACGCACACTTGAAATTAGCCATTTTTACTAGTAGAAAATAGTATTTTAATACCATAATCTGCATGCTTATGAATGTTTTTGCTACTGAGTTGGTCATTCTTTCTAGGCCTCTTCTCTGGACAGTGATGGAAAATAAACAAATATATTTACATATACAATTTTAAGATAAGGAATGTAATCAGTTCTTACTGACACTTTAAGAGCTACAGAAATGTTTTCTTCATAATATTTTCTGTACCATATCCCTCTCCACATTGCAAAACCTAGTTCTCAAAGACAAAAGGATTGATAGAATCAAAATATGCCAAATTACTCATTTACCTTTCCCTCCTTACACACATAATAGTCTCAGAGTATCAATTCTAATACTACTACCATTCATCTATTTCAGGATCACTGAGAGCAGTTAAAATTAATTTTTGCAAGTGCCTTTTCCATTTCTCCACCCTCTTTAATCATTGTGCTATATTACAGAGCACTTAGCCATTGTTTACAATATCCATTCTTTTTTCACCCTCTTTTAGTCTTTGTTCTATCAGCAACTACATGATTGATGTTTGCCACAGTCTTTCTGTGACTGTCTCTCTAATGGAGTTGTCTGAAGTTCATTCTTCAGGAAGGGCTTATGGGAAAAATATTCCCTGAATTCTTGCATGTTGATAACAGTTTGTGCCCTTGATAATTGAAAGTCAGTGTTTTTCTGTTTATAAAAATCCTTTGCATATAATTTCTTTCTCTATCTTAAATATGTTATTAAAAATGTTACTTTTTTCTGTTTAATCACTAGGGAGTGTTTTTTCTAGAAGTTCAAGTTTTTTTCTTCTATAAAATTTAGTTATACTCTAGCTAGAATGTTACTTACTGTATGTTGATGTTCTCGAACTACAATGTGCTCTTTCAATATGATTCAACTATATATTTTTAATAATTTCAAGAAAAGTTTTAGTATTTGTTCAGTTTTCTTTACATGGGTTTCCTTCTTTGGGGATTTCTGTTATCCATCCTTTGAATCTTCTTTGCTTGTCTTCAATATTCTGCCTTTCTCTTGAATAGTTTTTATCTCTTTAAATTTTTTCTTCTTCACCTTTATTTCACTTATAACATCAATGATTGTTTTCATATCTTCCTGTGTTCTAAACTTCATTTACTTTTTAGTTATTGTTTTCTTGTCTAAATTCTCTTATTCCAAACTGTTTTTTTATTTCTGCTTTCTAATCTAATTCTGATTATGTTGTTCTTTCATGTCTTATATCATTTTAGTAATGCTTCTTTGATCATTTTGAAATACTATGTTATGTTTTAATCCCTTTTTTTGGCTTGACTTTCTGGCATGCTTTTGCTATCTGTAGGGATGTTATTCTGCTCCTTATTTTTTTTTTTCTTATAATAACTTTGTATGGGAGTTGACCTAGATCCATTTCTGTTGCCCATTTTTATATGAAATTAGTTTTCAAAATTCATAAGAAGAAAAGTGGCTCAGGGAGTTTGTCTAAATGCACAGAGCTCCGTCTTTTGTTGTTTTTATGAAGTATTAAAAAATCATGGCAGGAGATTTTATGACTATTCCCCCATCTACTTTTACCTGAATTTTCTCTTCCTTTGTTTCTATGCAACTCAATATTGATTCCGACTCCCCAGTGGGGCAATAATCTGGAAGGAAATTCTTCAGTGTCTCCTCAGTGAGGCTATAATCTGGAAGGAAATTCCAGATCAGTTTCTAGAATTGTAGGTGTCAGACCACCCAATCCCTTAGTCCTTCTCACCTGAGCCCTTTGCAGTTAGCTGTTATTGCAGGGACAAAGGCCCTGTCAAATTTAGCTATTGTTCTAACAGAACTGGCCCACCTTTCTAAATGCTTTCTAAACAACACATTTTAGGATTCTCTTATTCTCAGGTTTATCTGACACTTTATTGTTTTCCTCCATTTTCTCACACACAGATGTTAATAACCCATAAGTCTTGTGACTGGCAGTGCTTTATTCTCACCTGATTGTATGAAAGAGTTTGTGGAGGTTCTTAGTTTTATTGCCCATGGTTTTTTGGTTTACTATCCAAATCTCCTTTTTTTTTTTTTTTTTGGTAGAGAGTCAAAGAAATCCCAAAACTCTATTATGTCCACTATCACTTCCTTTGATAGAGCTTTCATTGGACAACAATACCCTCTATATGTATGGCTCAGCAACTACTGCTTTTAACTCAATTATATTTCTGAGATGTATACATATGAAGACATACAGACATAAAGAACTACAATTTTTATCATACAAATGTCCTAGCTCTAACTTTAGTCATCATTGTTAGACATTCATAATTTATTATAAAACTTACACCTTCTCACCTTTGAATTAGAAAAACAGGAAGATAAAATTAACATTTTACAAAAATCAAAATAACTGACAGTTTTTATTATTATTAAGATTTGTTTAGATTGCTTGGTATTTCTCTGTAATAGACCACACTGATGTAAATTTCCATTTATACTTTGAGTGTGACTTTATTTTTTAAGTCAAAGTTGTGGTATTCAAAGAAGAAAGTCAGGTAAAAATCCTGTCTCCAACCTGATATACTAGAAAAATGTACAAAAACCTAAATTAAAATTGTTGGTATTCAAGGTACTATTTTGCCTCCTTCTGACTTTAAACAGGACATTTCAATGTCTACTGAGGTAAAATGAGAGGCCAAAAGTCAGATTCTATTAAAACAGAAATTTTTATTCAAGGGGAGCAAGTATTTCTGTTTCCAATGGTTGAGTTATTTTTCAATCGGAAAAAAATGTAAAGGATCTAGAAGGGTGTTATTGTGTTATTTTCATTTTATTAATTAATAATCCTTTTAACTCTGCTGGAAATAATTTGCTCAGTTTAGGATAAAGACCCTTCATTTGATAGACATATGACAGGATAGACATTATTATTACCATTTCATAGGTGTGGACAACAATACACAGCATGGTCATGTAAATTATAAAGATCACAAAGGTAGACTAAACCCTACCTTTAAGATTTAAGATTTCTCCTTCTACTAAATGTAATAGCCATGACACATAGTGCTTATTTGTGTCTAGTATTGCTTCTGTCAGTGAATCAAGAGAATAGGGGACACAGAAAGTTAAATTATGCACATCAACATAGTTACTTTGAACTTTATTTTTAAGCATTATTGCTTCTATCTCCAAAGCTACACAAGTACAGAAAACATAACTACAGCAGTGAAAGCATGTAAGCAACTTTCTTGAGAATACTCACTCAGTAAAACCATGTTAGCCTTTCCTGTGCTGGGAAGACAATTTATTCAAACAGTGCATTTGAACTGTGCACCAACTTCAGTTTCACCTACTGCTTTTGCCTCTAGCTCTCATTAGTAAACACCTTGGAAAAATCTCAGAACTGTTAATGGAAAAATAATTAATGGGATCATTCTCACTAGGGGTGAGCAGACGCTCATGCCCTGAGAGTCTAATGAGAACTTCACTTTCTTGGGTCACCTATGCAGAAATCTTATCTCCATGGAATATGAATCTGATAGTTAAAAATTCATGTTAACTTAAAACGAGGACAACTCACCTTACATCTTGTGAGTTTTGAAAATCTACACGCAACCAACCTATAATATATATATATATATTATATACATATATATTATACATGTATATAATATATATTATATGTGTTTATATATATATATACACATACTACGAAAGTACCTTTATGGTCAGTTTATCTATCTGTGCTTCAAATATTTCATCAATATTTAGGTATAATAATAGCTGTCATACCTTAGGATTCAAACAAAATGTCCTATATACATTAAAAATGCGAACTACAAAAATAGCATGGGCTTCTAGAGTAAAATATTTTAACTCAATTGAGCCACTTATTATATCTGAAAAGCTGGGGAAGTCTCAAGCTTTCTAAACATCAATGTTCCTCCCCATTGAATGAGCCTAAAAATAAGTGCTCCCTTAAAGAGTTTTTATTAGAAGGGAGTGATGGTAATCATGAAGGTGACTTACAGTGCAGAATGTTCCAGGTCTTACACATACATACATACACATATATGATAATTGCAATTGGTCCTCTTTTACCTCTTCCCCTTGGAATAGCCAACCATTTTTTTAATATGCTATCACCAAGTTCTTACTTTTTAGAAATCAAATGTCTTTGTATGTTCCCATTCACAGGCACTATTTAACTATATATTTTTACATCAATAGGTTGCTAACAATGTTAGTGTCAATCTTTTTTCCAATTGTATTAGCGCTCCTGTTACCATCTGATATTGGCTGACTGAGGTCTGGATTTATCTGGAGACTATTTCTCTTTCCACCTCTTTCTGTATTGATCTTAGACATTAGCTCTCAGAGGGCCATCTCATCCCATATTACCTTTGTTCCAGGAGCCTCTCACTCCTAACTATCACTGAATTCATCGGAGGAGACTTACTGTTCAGATTGGTCCTATTCAGAGGGTAAATAGAAGCTTGGGTTCATTCACTTTGAGAAAAACAGAATTCTAGAAAATACAGACACACAGACATTTCTTATTTACCAGAAAGAGGATGAATTTTCTCTGCCTCTCAGGCAGTCCTGCAAGTTTATGAAAGAACATCCTAATGTTGTTTTGAAACTTCTCTGTTCCCAGCTAAACTAGTTCTACATTAACAATACTTGAAACTACCTTCCAAAATGTATTGTTGATTTATATAATTTTGAGTGCCTATTACATAATTCTCCAAAATTCCAATATTTCTACACTTGTCACATGAGGAAACTGCAGTCCAGAGAAGGGAAATGATTTGACTAAGGTCAGAAGACAGCTGGTGCTGGAACTCATTTGAGTCCTAGGACATCAGAAATTTGTGACACACTCCCCAGCAATGACTCTAAAAAAGAGGAAGAGGATATGTTCTTTTAAAACAATTGAATTGAATTATAATAATTCAATATGCCATTCAATCCACCAATTTAGAGTATAATTCAATGACCTTTGGACTCTCCAAAGAGGTGTACATCCATTATCACAATCATTTGAGAATGTTTTCTTTATACCAAAAAAGAAACTTCAAACCCGTTAGCTGTCTCTCTCCCCAAATATTCATCTTCCCACGTCTTAAACAACCACTAATCTACTTTCTGTTTCCATGAATTTGTCTATTGTGAGCATTTCAAATAAATGGATTATATAATGCATGTAATTTATAACTGTTCCTTTCACTTAGAATAATGCTTTCAATGTCTTCCACATTGTACAATGTATCAGAGGTTCATTACTCTTCATATGAATAACATTCCTTGTATGAATAGATACTATTTTGCCCATCTATTCATTAGTTGCTCATCTATTCACTTGGGTATATACCTAGGAGTGAAATTGTGGATCAGATGGTAATTCTACATTTAATCATTTGAAGAATTGTCAGATTGTTTGCAAAAGTGGCTGCATTATTTTATATTCCCACTAGTAGTGTATAAGGATTTTAGTTTCTCTATTCTTTCATCAATACTTGTTTGTGACATCAGAATGTAGTGTGCATAAAGTGGACTCTCTTTGTAGTTTTGATTTGCATTTTCTTAATAGATCATCTTATTGGCCACTTGTATATCCTCTTTGGAGAATACCTATTCAGATGCTTTGTCCATTTTTTAAATATGATCTATTTATCTTTTATTATTGAATTGTAATAGTTCATTATGTCTTCTAAAACTCTGCGAAATTATCAGATATATAATTTGTATTATATTCCATTCTGTATTTGTACCCTCTAAATTGTATCCTTGGAAAAGAAGAAGTTTTAAATTTTGAGGAAGTCTAAGTTATATCTTTTGTTTTGTTTCTTTTGATGTCACATATTTAAAAATCTATTGCCTAATCCAAGATATTGAAGATTACACTTGTTGTCTTTTAGGAATTTTATAGTTTTAGAGCTTACATTTAGGACTTAGATCCATTTTGAGTTTATTTTTACATGTAATATGAGCTAGGGGTCCAAATTTATTCTTTATAAAGAATATATGTATTCTTTATATGCTATCCAATTGTTCCAGCAGCATTTGTTGTAAAAAAAACAAACTATCATTTCTTCAGTAGAATTTTTTTAGTGTCTTTAAAATGAATTGACTATAAATGTGAGTATATATTTCTGGACTCTCAGTTTTGTTCCATATCTATAGTTCTATCATTATGTCAATACCATGCTGTTTTGATGAGTATAGCTCTGTAGTATGTTTTCACATTGGAAATTATGAGTCCTCTAGCTTTTCTCTTCTTTATCAAGATGTTTTTGGCTATGCTAAATTATTTTAGTTCCCCTATGAAGGTTAGTAAATTTCTCTGAAAAAAAAAAAAACGTTAGCTAGGATTTTGATAGAGATTATATTGAATCTGTAGATTAACTGGGTAAGTGTTACATCTTAATTTTAAGTTCACCGATCTGCAAACATGAGCTCTATCCCATCTAGTTTCATCTTCCTTATTTTTTAGTTTTCAGGGTATACATTTTGTACTTTTTTGTCAATAAATACATTCTTAACTACTGATTCTTTTTGATGCTAGTGTAGCTGGAAGTGTTTTATTTTTGATTTTCTACTTTATAAAATGCATTTATTTTTGTACAATAATCTTCTAACCTGCAGTCTTACTGAGTTCATTTATTACTAACTATCATTTTAGTGGAATCCCTAGAATTTTCTCATATAATATCATGTCATCTGCAATCAAATATCATTTTACTTTTGCTTTTCCCATCTGGAATACTTGTAACTGTTTTTCTTAACTAATTTTCCTGTCTGGAACTTCCAATATAACTTAGAATAAAAGTTATAATAGTCTGTCATTGTCTTTTTCTTGATCATAGAGGGAAAGTATTTAGTCTTTAAGAATCACATTAGCATGGGAGTTTTGTACATAATCTTTATCAGGTTAAGAAAGTTTCCTTTTCTTCCTACGTTGTTGAGATTTCTTTTTTTTTTTCCCTGATTGGTAAATGCTTTATTGCTCCTATGACAGAAAAAAGAACAAACAATCACATATAAAAACATAGTCAGTAACCCATTGGATTATAATTCCATATTTTCTTAACATTTAAAAACATTGATAGTTAAAATTACATTCTTAAACTGCTACATTTAGTGAAAGACACACAAAGGTATTCAGAAACACAAATCAATACAGTGTGTTCTTAAAAATTGTCAGAGACTATCTGATAAGTGGAAACCATCGCTGAGTTTTACATGGCCAGTGATCTACTTGATTGGTGTATGGAACAAACAGGCACTCAGCGATTATGGATTCGCTGGGACATAGTTTGTAGTGCTGAAACCTCTGTGCTGGTAACAGTGACGTTTTGTTAAGTGTTAAGAATGTAACATCAAAGTTAGCATCAAGCCTTTTATGCACACTAGTTGTTATTTACCCCATGCACAGAATACTCCTGTAGCACAGACGAGTAGTGTGTGCTTATCGTAGGCTTAGGATCAATTATCAGAAGGAAAATCAGAAACTTTTATTCTGCAGCTTATGGAGAACTTTAGAATGCTATGACTCAAATGAGTGAGTACTGCACTATATATTTTCCTTTCTAGGAAGAGTTTTGAATTATTTTGTAATAACATCTTAGGAAATTAATGAATTAAGGGAATTTTTCTTGTTCCACCCACTGTACACCCAATAGAAAACGCTGTTCTTCCAACTTCAGTTCCATTGAGTTAAGTAATAGTTACACGATAGGGTATAAATTTTAGTTCTAGTAGAATAGACATATGTAATTGTCATTTTCAGTTCCCTTTCTAAGTGAAGACTTTAGGAAAAGGATGCTCAGAATTTGTGTACTTCAGTGCTTTCAAGAGTTTGCATTTTCTTTCTTATAATGTGAAATCAAGTTACACTAATAACTGTATGCAGGCATTATCTGTACAGTGCCTTGCTAATTTTGATTTGAGTGTGATTATTAGCAGCTACATAAAAAAAATCAAATGGCAACTATAAGAAATGAAGAAATAAAACCCCATTCTTACCATCTCTAAAGCTGAGTCCCTGTGCCACCAGCTTTGTCACCTCTGCACGTTGTGACTTTGGGAAAGGCACTTCCCCTCTACTTTTCTACACAGTGATGGAGCTAGGTGGGTCATCTCTAAGAACTCTTATAGC
>JAGFMF010011392.1:0-15033 GCA_019455555.1 Galemys pyrenaicus
ATGAGAATCAAGGAAAGGAATAAGAACAATATTAATAATAACAATAACAGCAATAAAGACACAGAAACCAAAAATGAGGAGTCAAGGACAGACTGGGGATTCCTGGTGGGGAGGGGAGGGGAGGGTTGAGGGAAGATGGGAACATGAGGGACTGAGGTGATGGTGCACTGATGTTACAGTGATGGGGAATACATGGGGATTACAATTAATGGCAAGTATATGTAAATTTTAAAATATTTTAATAAAAAAATAAATTAAAAAAAAAACCTGATTTAAAAAAAAAAAAAAGAGTGGAGACACCTAACAACTGTATTCATGTGCTAAGATCAACAGTGTCTGTCATAAATCATGAATCATAGAAATAACACTCTCTCATTCTAATGTGATAAAAATAGAACTTTGCATTATGGTTTTCCTATAAAATACACATAAACCCACCAACTCATGAGAAACAAATCAGACAAATTCTAATAGCATCACATTTTTTTATATTATATATCAAATTATTAGTCTTCAGAATTGTCATGTTCATAACAAACAAGGAAAATCTGATAAACCTCCACAAAAAAGGAAGAGCTTCAGGAGATATACATAATGTTTCCTACTGTAGGAGGGTAATTTTGATAAAACCATGGAACAGAGAAAACACATTAGGTAAAAATTAGGAGATCTGAACAATTATATATTTCAGTTAATGATGTTTCTTAAGAATAATAAATTCATCGTACAATGTAAGATTTTATTAATAGAAGAAACTTCATGTGTGTCAGGGGTGTGTTTGTGTGTCTATTTAAAAACAAATTCTACTTATGAAAGAAGAGTTATTGGAAAATAAAATGAAAACCTATACACACTTAGGTAAATGTATTTCAAACGACATTAATATGACATATAGACTAGTTAAACTAGTGACCCCTGTATCATACTCTCTGTAAGGGAAACCAGCTAGATTTCTACCGTTAGGCTCCCCTGCTGCTATTCAGGTAAACCCTCTGATTGCCTTATCCTTTACTTCAATGAAATTAAGTTTCTCTTGTTCATTTCTGTTAAAAAAATTGTCTAGATATTTGAAAACTATGCTATTCTTGACATTTCAGGAAAGACCATCCTTTTTATTTACTTTACCTCTGAGTCATATTCTTAAGCCTCAGTAGTTTGGTCTCCAACAATCCAATATCTCATGAAGTATATTCATAGTCCAAAGTTCTGTGATAACTACAAACAAAATTCTGATTAGACCATAATTTTACAATGTGAAAAATATAACATAAAGCAGTGGCCTAATAGAACATACCATGAAGACAATGGTTTGGAAAGCTATTTTGGAGAAAACTCTTTAATTCTTCAAATCTGAAACTAGTCTAGAGTGATCATTTTCACTTATGTGAATGTCAAGATGCTGATTTTTGATTGTTTCACTTGATCATTTCAGTGTCGTAATTGTGAAAATAAACGACTTGCTTTATTGCTAACAAAAAAACCAACCTAATAATAACATCTCTTCTTTACAGTAATATAACAGAGTGCCATAGTACATGTCTGTAAGTCAGAAGATACAAGAGTGAGACAGAACATTAAAATTACCATAAATATGAGCCACTTTCTCAGTTTTTCATAGCAAGTTAACTAATTAAAAATGTTGACAGGAGATTAATTAAAATATTTCATTGCAATAACTTGAAATATCTCATAGCAATAATTTAATATTGCCATGTTAAATTAGGCAATCTGTATTTGCAAAGTCTAGACAAAGGTTAACATAAACATAATGTTAAACACAAAGTATTAGAAAATGAATAGGTAATTTTCAGTGACTTAGGTTTGTCCTGTAATAAACTTTAGACTTACGTATTAAAATTTGGTTACTTTGGTATTCTCACTAAGAAATATTTGCATATAGAATTCTGTTCTTCTTGGAATTATCCTTATTTGCAGCTATTATTGTAGTCATTATTTTCATTTCACAAAGTTTTCTTCCTGACATACATGAATCATGCGCAATGGCATTATTTTCAGCTTTAAACAGTAACTCTTTCATGTAACACATATAGGTTTTAAAATTCTATAATAATTTAAAGATGGTAGAGTAAAAAAATAAATTTAACAGAATAGAAAATTTAGAAGTAGACCTCAATTTATGGACACCCTAGATTTCTGAAAGAAGATGGCACAACACATCAGTGGAGAAAGGTCATGCTTAAGCAATGCAAGAGAAAGCAGGTATCTATGAGAAAATGGTATGCTTTGACCAATATGTCAAACTATGCATAAAATACAGTTTTCTGTGGACACTATATCAAGTTTTAAAGGCTCAAAAATATTAAAAAGCACTTAGGAAATTAAAAGCTTCATAACGTTGGGTTAAGGAATATTTCCCTAATTACAGAAGAATTAAATCCATAAAAAAGTTGTCAGTAAATCTGACTACACAAAAAATGTGAAATTATTTTTATTAACAATGAGAAAAGAGTAAATAACTACATGTTTATTTCTTTTCAAAATATTATTTATTTATTTTGAAGATTTAGTTATTTATACATACAAGAACTGGTATAGGCCAGAGGTATGGGGGATGAGAGGATTCACCAGAGACAGAGTAGGGAGCAGAACAGGTATATTGACTGAAATACACTGTTGATGGGAGCAGTGGGTGAGACAGGAAAGTACCATTTGGGTCACTTCCCTGCCTGGGGATCAAACTCCTGCTGCAGTGGTTGAGGATAGCTTCAGAGTGCTGCAACTTAACCCCTTGATCCACCAGGGAAGCCTCTACATGTTTATTTCTTATCATTTATTATTTTATTTTGAATATTCACTGGATTTATTTTATATTTCATAATTATTCATAATAAAGTCTTTGTCAAGTGCTTCTTAATGTTTTTTTCTTTACATATCTATTGAGTTACTAATGATTTTCTCATCATTTTTCATAAATGCCTTAATGATCATTATTTTGATATTTTGGTGTCTTTTTTAAACAATGATTTAGATTATTTGCTTTTGAATTTTACTTGATTGCTTTTATACTTAGAGATATTTCCATTTGGAAAATAGTACTTGCTTATATTTTAAGAACAACTTATAATTCATTTAGTACTCAAAATCATTGGTATTTATCTAAGTGTGTGAGGAGAATGTGACACAAATTTTAGCTATTATTTTCTTGCTTCCAAAATCCATAATTTATTGTTCCAAATAAATTATAGATTATTTCATTTTCCTTAATTTTCTCTGATTTTGTAACATAAAATGAAATTATAACTATAAACACAATTTTTATATGCCTAAAGATAATATTTTTAAAATATTCTGAGTGTCTTTAGATCTGTTTATGTATTCGTTCTATTTTCTTCAGGAGTCATAATAAATCCATAAAATTATATAAGAATCATATTAAAAGAATAGAACACAATTGGGATCTTCACACTATAATTAAAAAGTTGGAAAATTATAAACAACTTACTTGTCCTCTGGTATTATGATGAAAGAGGAAAAACATAGTTTTCTTTCTCATGAAATGTATCCTGAAACAAGAAGAAAAAGCAGCATTGTTAAAAACTCTAGCTACACTTCTTGTCGTAAGTTCAATCAACAAATTCAAAGCTGAAATAGATCTCAGGGACAAGAGAAAGAGATGAGAAGACACACTCAATAAAGAGGGAAGTCATTGGCAAAAATAAAATCATTGTTTTACCCAGAGACGCAAAAGAAAAAATAAATCACTCTGAGCACACTGCATGGTATTTGAAAATAAATGGGAATAACTATGTGCACATAGAAGAAAAAAGATCAAGGATGGAAAAATGGTTGGAGACATGGGTAAATATCTTCCCAAATTGACCCACTTGTAATGGAGCTATTCAAATTTACTAAATTTATTGATGTCTGCTGGAATCAAACTCTCATTTATTCAAATTAATCTATTCAATCATTATTTTATCATATTTATATGTTCAATTTAATTATTTTGAAAGGAAAGGATGTTTATATTCTATTTTTTCTGGTAGTTAAAAAATTTCTTTGTTATATTTACAAAGATTATTTTAAAATATTTAATCCTATTTTCTCATAAGCTTTTCATTATATTCAATGGGAAAAAAAAAGATGAAACTCCACTTTCCCAACCCATTCCACTATTAATTCCTGCCTAACAATTATATTCAGATATTGAAATCAGAACTAAAGGAGTGCCAAAGGGACACATGAAGAAAACATGTCAATAAAATGAAGACCAAAACACATAATCTTAAACATGCAATTAAAATATTTTCTAGTAATTTAAGAAATCTATAATTCACAATAGAAACTACTCACTACATTAAAAAAATTGATATATTTTGACCATTACTGAGATATTGTATAGGCAAACTACTACATATAAAATAACAAACAATCATAGCAAGCTACTAAGATTTATTTTTTGACTAATGACAATGAAAATCACATAGGAAGCAGACTTTTCTACAGCATTATTCTGTTTTACAACGATTGAACTGTAACAGTGTGATTTCCATAGAAAACAGGAGGACCCAAAGAATTGTGGAGCGGAGCAAGGAGAAGCTGAAGAGGACTATGAGAATGCCAGGAGGTGGCGCAAAGAGCAGAGACAAGTAAAGAAGCTGTGCTTGCTTCTCAGCCTTGGGCTTCTATCAGGGACTCCGGGAACCTGTGGGGAGGCTAACAATAGTTTTTATCATGACTTTTATTTTGATTTTTCTCTTTTCCTTGCAAACTTGTCTGTTCCCTTCTGCTCTTTTTCTATGGGTCTCCACTAGAGGTGCCTTAGACTTGTGGCAAGCTTTCAGGCTACAAGTGTGCTGCTTTGGGCCAACCCTATTTGGTTGGGCATTTACCAATGAGGATATGGTAAATTTGAGTGTTTAATTGGAAACTAATATAAACTATAATCGTTTTCTTCTATCACACACTAAAAGTTCTTTTCTACTGAAAGTCTTATGCACAAGACTATGTTTGTTTGACCTGGCTGATAGCAGAACCAGTTTGGAACAGGTAGGTTTGAAGGTCCTGCATTCCCCTTCATCTGCCCTGTAACAGATTCACAATTGCCTGAAATAAGGCCAGTGACCTATTAGAAAAGCAACAAATATTGTTGGATGGATATATAAATGAATTAGAAGACTAGAAGAGTCTTTAAGAAATGAAAAACTGACATGGCATTTACGTGAAAGTAATCATTGAATTTTAAAGGAAACTGAATATTTTGAACATGGGGAAAGAATCCCCCTAATTTGTGTTTAAGGGAAACATTAATAATTAATTTTAATGTGTCAAATGATTAGGGGTCAATCTAATAAAAACTATTCATATAAACTGTTGGCATTCTTTAAAGATAAGATTGTGAATTAAATATTATAGAGTGTTTGCTGTCCTAAGAGGCTTACACAATAGAATTGGAAGAACAAAACTTGAGAAAATAGAAAGAAGATAATACTTAAAGAAATGCAAACAACATGATTTGGAAGAATAAGGAAAATAAAATATGAAAGATTATGTAATTATTTTTCTCATTTTTATTGTAAGATGGAGAGGGAATTCAAACATTTTTTAAAATATAATAATTGTGATAAATATATAAACAAAAATATAAAACATAAAATATCAAACATATGTGATATTTAAAAATACATAAAATTAAGGTAGCATAATATGCTTAAAAGTATTAGGTGCCGGAATTAATAATTAAACTATATTCACTTTTATCATTTTAACTATAGGTTATAAAAAGTGCGAAAGCTATTACCATGCTTACAAATTAGTTTTTCCTCATTTTTATCAATGCTTATTTCTGAAGGTAATGTCTACATTTAAGAACAGGTTTTACAATTGTCTATATATCCCTGTGTCTATATATCTCAAAACACTTTATATCCAATGTGTTTCTAGACACATTATTTGCATCTAATCTTAATATATTCATATTGAATCTATTATTTTGAAGCTAAACAATATCTTTATAATTATTATATTTGTTTTTATTGAAACATACATTTATTGAAATATATTTTAACTGCAAAATCTATTAAGCAGTATGAATTTTAAGTGTCATGCCATTTCCCTATTCTTAACAGTTTAAGTTATTTTCATTTTTTTGCTGTTAAAAATAAGCATATTTAAAATACGTCATTTAAAACATAAAAGCCTAATTGCTGAAGTGAAAAGAAAACATACTGCTGTATTTAAGTGCTAAACTCAAAAAGACAGAACTGAAATCATAGAGTGTTCTCAAAAGCTAATACCTCAAGGGACCACAGTTATAGGCAATTCTTTAGAGCTCTTATCCTATAGTAGCTGTCCTTCTAATGCCTCAGGGAAAAGCTAACATTGCTTAGGGCCTGTTCAAGGATGTAAACTACAGTTGAGAGCTTGACAAAGTGCTAGAATTGTTGCCCTCCAAGAAGAAGAAAAGGGAAACATAAAATTGTACCCACCAAATCAACGGAGAAGTTAGTTATTGTTCATGTCTCACATCAGAATCAAAAAGAAAAGACCATTTTTACCTTTCCAAGGAGTCTGAGAATGTGTTATCTCTGAGATACAGGTCTCTACTTGCCTAGAGATTAATTTATATATTAATTTATTATTTTTTATGTATTTTACATCATTGTTTATTTTTGTACAATGTATGCATGTATGAATTCTTTTATGTGGTTTTCCATAAAATTCCTATTACCAAGTCACCTGTCAACCATCACCATAGTCCCTTGTGCCTTCTCTCCCAGTTTTGATTCCTCTTCCCCCCTTCCCTTGCAGAATGTCTCTGTTTTATGGTTGCCTTCTAATTTGTTTTGTGTGTATGTATGTATATGTGTATTATTATTATTATTGTTATATATATTTTCTTGATCCTTTATTTGGTTCCCCTATATTCCTCCTATATGTGAAACATTACTGTATATCTTTTCCTTCTGACTTATTTCACTGACCATAATTCCTACTAACTTCATTGATGTTGCTGTGAATGGCATGAGCTTATCTTTTTTTATTGCTGAATATTATTCCATTGTGTATATATACCACATCTTCTTGATCCAGTCATTTATTATGGGGCATTTTGGTTGTTTCCATATCTTACCTATTGTAAATAGTGCTGCAGTAAACATAGGGGTACAGGTATCCTTTTGAATTAATACTTTTTTTTTGTTTTTAGGTAAATTAAGTAGGAGTGGGATTGCTGGATCATGTGGTAGTTCCACTTTTAGTAGTTTGAGGAATCTCTGTATCTCAATGTGGTTTTGATTTGCATGTCTAGGATTATAAGTGATGTTGAACGTTTTTTCATATACCCCTTCGACAGTTGTATTTCCTTGTGGTGAAGTGACTATTTAGTTCTTTTGCCCATTTTTTTGATCAGATTGTCTACTTTTTTTTGTTTTGTTTTGATGAGTCATGTGAGGTCTTTGTAGATCTTTGTGATCAGTCCATTATCAGTTGTATTGTGTGCAAATTTTTTCTCCCAATCAATAGGGTAACTCTTTGTTTTGGATAATAGCTCTTTGCTGTATAGAACCTTTTTAGTTTGATATAATCCCAGCTATTTATCTTTTCCTTCATTTCCTTTGCTTTTGGAGATGTGTCTTTAAAGATTACTGAGATGTATGTCATGGAGTGTTTCACCTATATTTTCTTCTATATATTTTATTGTATAGGTCTATGTCCACTTCTTTTATTCATTTTGAGTTGATTTTTGTGCATGCTGTGTGGTAATAGTGTATCTTCATTCTTTTGTGAGTAGCAAACCAGTTTTCCCAGAACCATTCATTGAACAAACTGTCTTTGTTCCATTGCATATGTTTTGATCCTTTGTCAAAGATTAGTTTTACATAAATATGTGGGTTTATTTCTGGGTTTTCTATTTAATTTTGCTGGTCTGTTTGTCTGAATTTGTTCCAGGACCATATTATTTTTATTATCATGGCTTTGTAGTGTTAATTTGAAGTCTGGAAGTATGATACCTACATCCTCCTTTCATATCAGGAAAGTTTGTGCTCCATATGAATTTCATCAATATTTGTTCTATTTCTTTGAAAAATGCCATTGAAATTTTTATTAGGGTAGCGTTGAATCTGTAAATTGCTTTTGGTAGGGTGGTCATTTTGATCATGTTAATTCTGCCAATGCAAGTGCACAGATCCTAAAAATTCCACAGAAAAACTAATCAAAATTGCAGACCAGTTTAGTAAAATAGAGATGTTTTTAAACATCGGTCCCATACTGGTTGAAATTCTAGACAAATTGAAGAATCAAAAGCAGGAATATAGTACAATGTGTGAAGAACATGGTGCACATGAACTCGTACAGGATTGTGTGGAAGTGCCTGCCCCAGAAGAGGGCAGGCATAGAATATTCCTTTGAAAAAGTTTCAATAGAGATAAGTGAATGGATTTTTGTCTCCAAACACTTGAGAAAAAAAGCACAATTTCATTGTACATTTTAAATAACTTGTGGGGAAAATGAATTAATCTGTAAAACATATATGTTTTCATAAATAACAAAATAATTTAGAAGATAAAGAAATACAGTCTTCAAAATCAAAATTTATAGGGGATATATATATTACAATGAAGTTTTAAAATAAAAAAATATATAAATATGTTAGTATGGTCATATTCGAAGTCCATGAGATATTAAAATAACTAAAGAACCCCAAATTCCCAAAAATCATGAGAAAGACAACAATAAAACAGGAAGTCTGGGAGAACTCCAGAATATATGATGGATCAAGTTAAAGATAATGAGCAGGAATAATGACATTGTGTATTACACTACATGTTATACTGAAATTATAGAATGGGAATGAAAGTATGGAAATGTAGTGGAAGAAATCACAAACACACAATAAAAAGAAAAAAGAAAAAAAATACTTAAGGTGCAACCAAGAATAGTGTGCTTACCATAGATTTTTCATCCATCAGTACTGAAAAAAAAAATGCCACTATAATTTTACCAAAGTACTTAGAGGAGCCACCCTCATGGGTATGGGTCAAGTATCAGTATTATCATAGCTATGACCAGAGTTTGATCCCTGGCCAGGGAGCTAAAGCACATGGCATTGTAGACCTCTCCTTTCTTTCCCACTGCTCCCCTCAGCAGTGAATTTCAGAAAACTACCTAGTCTACTCCCTACTCTGTTTCTGGTGAAACCTCTTACTCCCATACCTCTGGCCTACACCCCAGCACTTCTACACATATAAATAAACAAACAAACAAATAAATACAAAAATAACATACTAAGAGAAAATCATCATAACCCTAGAATATTTGACATAAGTATTAATACAAATTAAGAAGAAAAACCAATATTATATAAGACCTAAAATTGCAGTAAGTTTTCTTTTTTCTGTCTGAAATCTAGCAAAAATCTTGATAATATTTTGTCTTACTTTATAGCTGATGTAATATATTGAACTTATTTCATTGTGGTCAGATAATATAGGCACTGGAAATTTGACAATGCAATATTATCACTATTAATTTGAAGTTTGTTTATCAGAAATTTTAATTTTCCATGAATTCTTGAAAAAATAACATGCTAGGTATATTTTATACACTCGCAAATTCATACAAATGCATAATGTCTATGCAAAACACATTGTTACTCATATTAATTATATTTTTGTTTTGTTTGGATTGCTTTATCAATGAAATATAAGGGAATTGTATTAACTATATACATATTCTAATTTAAAGTGCTTCTACTTTAATGTTTTTGGATTTGGTATTCAATATTGCTCAGATATGAATATTTCAGAAGCATTAAATGTTGCTTCTAATTATGTGATTTTTAATTTAATATTTACATTTATTAAATAGGAAATGTACATCATATTTTTGAATACTAAATATTTGTTTTAATCCTGTCAACCCCAGTTTCTGTTAGAGAAATCACTTGAAATCTTTAAGCAATAGTTTTATTGGCAATTAGTTCATATTTCAGAACAACATGTTTATATCATTATCTTGATTTTTATTATTTTATAGTATCTGTTGAATTATTTATAGAAACTTGAAGTTCATCTTCAGGTTTATGTCACTACACCACCCCACCACCATGTCACCCAGGTCTTTAACTATATTTCATTGGGCCCCTCCATTCTTCCCTCCAACTCTTCCCTTCTCCCTTTGGTAGTGTCAACTATACTGTTTATTATGGTTTGCTTTGTTTCATTTTTTCTGTTCTTTTCTTCTGTCTCTCTATAATCCACTTAGAGTGAAATCAGCTGGGGTTTCTCTTGCTGCCTTATTTTGTTTTTATAATTCCCCCCAATTCATGTTGTCACAAGTGATAAGAGTTCATAATTTTTTTAATGCTAATTAATATTCCATGGTATATATTGCATCTTCTTGATCCATTTCTCTGTCCTTGGGCACATAGGTTGTTTCCATAACTTGTAAATAATACTGCAAGGGACATAGGCGGGCATATATCAATTCATTTTACTGTTTTTCATCCTTTGAGTAGATCCTTAAGAATGGACTTGAATCACGTAGTAGATTTATTTTTAGTATTTTAAGAAATCTCCACACTGTTTTCAATAGGGGCTACACCAGCCTATGTTTCCAACAAAAGCATACATAAATTTCATTTTCTCTACATCCTTATCAACACTTGCTGTTTCTGTTCTTTTTGACATGGACCATTCTCACATGTTCATATGAGGTGGTATCTTCTTGTGGTTTTGATTTCGTTTCCCTGATGATGAATGATCATGAGCATATTTTCATGTGCCTGCTGGCCATCTGTATATCTCCTTTAGAGAGTTGTCTATTTAGCTCTCTCTGCATTTTTTTGATTGTGTTATCTGTTTTCATATTGTTGAGTTGTGTGAATTATTTGTAGATCCTGGATATTAGTCCCATGTCAGATGCATCAAATTAATATGTATAGTGGTATTTCATGATTATTATAATTTGAAATTACCAATTAACTGATGACCAAATTTTTTATGAGCTTGTATACTTTTTGTTCATATTCTTTGATAAACTAGTTAAATAGGTAGCCCATTTTTAAAGTGAATTGTTTACTATTTTAAATTTTAAGATTTATTTATATGTTCTAGATGATCATATATTTTCAGATATGTAATTGATCAATATTGTCTTTTTGTTCTTCTCACAGTATCTTTTGAAGAGAATGTTTTGTTTTGTTTTGCCAAAATTCACTTCCTTTATGTTTCTTTTGTAGATCATGTTTTTGGTGTCATATGCAAGTCTTTCCCCACTCTGTATGATAAATATTTTTTTAATGCTTTCCTCTAGACTTTGATGTTTTAGATTTTGTGTTTAGATATAATATACATTATTTTTACCTCTATATTTGGTTCCTCTCAATCTTTTTTTCTGTAATAGTGGAAATCCAGTTGTTAACCCAGTCAAAAAATGGGCAGAGGAGCTAAAAGACACTTTTCCAAAGAAGAAATGCAAATGGCCAACAAGCATATGACAAAATGCTCAACATCACTTGTAATCGGGGAAATGCAAATCAAAACCACAATGAGGTACCATCTTCACCAATGAGAATGACACATATTAAAAAAAAAAAAAAAAAACAAGCAACAAAAAATGTTGGCAGGGATGTGTAGAAAATGGAACACTCCTACACTGCTGGTGGGAATGCAGACTGGCCCACCTATTGTGGGAAGCTGTGTGGACATTCTTCAAATTACTAAAAATGGAGCTTCCATATCATCCAATAATTCCACTTCTAGATATCTATCCAAAGGACACAAAAACATTAACTGAAAAGGACACCCACACCCCCATGATTTTTGCAGCAAAAATTTACAAAATGTGAGTTATGGACACAACCCAAATGCACAAAAATAGATGACTGGATCAAGAAGATGTGGTATATTTACACAGTGAAATAATCCTCAGCAATCAAGAAGAATAAAGTCATGCCATTTGCAGCAACATGGAACTGGAAGGGATTATGCTCAGTGAAATAAACCAGAAAGAAAAAAAGCTATCAAATTGTTTCACTTATAGGAGGAATGTAGAGGAACCAAATAAGGGATCAGGAAAAAAAAATTATTAAAGTAAAAATCAAAATCATCAGGCAACTATATATATCAGGGACGTTCTATAGGGGAGGAAGAGGGAGAAAGACCAGGATAGTGGTAGGAAGATTTCAAGGGACTGTGGTGGTGGTGCATGGGTGAATTGGTGGTGGAAGGAAATCACAAAGATGAAGAATGATGTAGTAAATATACATTAAGAAAATAATGGAAATCCAGTTGTTATCTATAATCAATATATTCCTTCCTTTGCAAAACTTATATACATAAAAATCTTGTTAGCAACATTTATGTTTTTCATAAAACCTCTTATGTACTCTATGGTTTTACTCAATTTTATTTATTTATTTGTTCAGTAGTAAGATAAGAATCATCCCGTAGTTGTTTAGAAGCAATTGGATTATTAAGTTTAAAAACACAAGGCCAGAAACACAATTTTGAAATTATCAATCCAGTAATCCAAGTCTAATTATCTAGGAAGAAGCAGAATTTATAATGACAAGCTGTAATTTAATTGCAGTAATTTCAGATTTAACTATTTATGCTACTATTCTGAAATAGTTATTAGTTTTTGTAATATGTATAAATATTGTAAATATTTATATATGCATTTCAAACACCTTATTTTCTTTATCCTACACAGCAATCAACATTGCAAATACTATTTTCACAAGTTTACAGAGGTAATAACTGTGTCAAAAGCTAGTAAATAGATTGTTCAGATTTATATTTCATACTTTATGAAGTCAGGATTCAATTTAGTTTAAATACAAAATATTATTCTTAAGCATAGGTTGTAAGCAGCTTTATATTTAAATCAGACTTCTTTGGGATCAAGCCTGCTTTACATAGGGGATACTGCTGTCACAAGTCAAACGGACCAGTCCAGATACCAGTTTTAGAAGAAAAATAATTATCAGTTTGTTGAAAAATTCTCAAAACTAGTGTCAGTTTTAACCTTGTTCCATAAGCACAATATATCAAAGTGGTGTATGATAAATGGATTCCACCAGAAAAATAATTAAATCCAACAGAAGAAGGAGAGATCAAGTAGAATTTGGTAAAGGGTTAAGCTACCATATGCAAGGCCAGAGATATCAAATGAATTATTTCATTACTTTCTTTTTTAGAATTCAAAATAATTTCATTAAAAAGACAGGCAACAGGATTATGAATTGCTAAGGTTCTTATTTATTTTCACATTTTAGTTCCTAAAAAATACTTGGCATATCAGTTATTCAGTTTAATATCAGTAAAAGTGATTATTATTCCCATTCTGTAGCCAAGAAAACTGAGGTTTTCCTATATTCATTTAACTTTGAACAAATGAGGGCAGAATTTAAACACGGGAGTTTAGCATTGAAGGTCAGGGTTTTATACTTCAGCTGGAAGACTTAAATTTCTTAATGACTCTATGTTCCCAAAAGTCTTGAATCTGGTGACCTATTCTCCTCCCTGTCTCATGTGACATCCATTTGTCTTTTTGTCAAATGGCATCATTGCAATAAATTAAAGAAAACAGATGGATAAGTCACATCAAGTCAGCAGTACACAATCCACAAAAGTAATTAAGCAATTATTTGCAGGAACACATTCCTCCCTCAAATATAATAATGTGTAGCATTATCAACATTTTTCTTTTAGAGGATTAAGAACATTAAGAAAATTAAGAATCATTAAAAGACTCGCCATGAAATTACATAGTAAATTATTAAAGTTAAGCCCATTTTTGATTCATCAACATATCTGTGTTCTTTTATTTAGTGAGGATCAATTTAGTGAAGGGGAAAATGTAGAGAGGGAAAGAGGGAAAACCAAGGACACTGGCACAGGCTTATCATGCCAAAGGAGATTAGTGGCAAGTTTCCAACCCAGTACTATAAAAACCTTACTTAAAGGCTTCTTCTCAATAAATTATCTAAGAATATGAACTGGAAAGGGAAAGAAAAAGTATAGAGAGACTCATCTGTGAAACCTGTGCT
Source organism: Galemys pyrenaicus (assembly GCA_019455555.1). NCBI lineage: Eukaryota > Metazoa > Chordata > Mammalia > Eulipotyphla > Talpidae > Galemys > Galemys pyrenaicus. The sequence continues at coordinate 14,018 of JAGFMF010011392.1, forward strand.
GATGCATAAATTCCTTTTTAGTATTCTCCAAAGGTAGCCAGCAGCTAGCTAGCAGCTGAAGATCATCTGTCTCACACACACACACACACACACACACATACACACTGTCATATCTCTACATTTCATGAGAAAGGGAAAGGACTGAGTAAAAACAATCAGTTGTTAACATATATAGCAGACAAGAGAGTACAGGAAGCTGTCACTTGCCCCTATCAGACTATTTAGGCTTAAATTCCTGGACATGAGACCCAGCCAGATATAAAACTGATACTTGTTTCCCTTAAAACACCTGTGACTGATTCCAAAGTCCTAAAAATGATTAGTAAACCTATATATATTTGTAAAATGATGTTGACACATTTGTGGCATTTACATGTGTATGACACTTCTAAATCATTTACAATTTTCTGTATACATTTTATCACATAGGCCACGCTATTTACTTCAAGAGGGAAAATGGGTTTATCAGTTTAAAATTAAATTTATTGGTCATAGAATCTTAAACTATATTCAAAAAGAGTAGTATCTTGTCATGAGAAAGCATTTTTCTGAGGAAAAGGTTTCTATGTAATCACTAGTTATTCTGAATATCAGTAATATAAGAAATAGTTTTAGAGAACTAACACAATTATTAAAATTGGAGTTTCTGGATAGAAGATATAAACACAGATCTGAATGAAACCCATTTACCCATACTTTCTATGCATAGTTCTACCAGTTAGACTACTGAGAGGAAATATTTGGATAAATATTCAGTGGTTAGGAGTTTCGAAGAATGGGAGGCTATCAGTGTTCAGAGATGGAGTGCATTGTATAATAATTTGTGATGGAAAATATGGAGAAACAAAGTCAGTATTTTCCCCACCTTTTTCTTCTCGTGCTCCCCTCCCTTGCTCCCTCCCTCCCTCGCTCCCTCCCTCCCTCCCTCCCTTTTTCCTTCCTTCCTTCCTTCCTTCCTCCCTTCCTTCCTTCCTTCCTTCCTTCCTTCCTTCCTCCCTCCCTCCCTCCCTCCCTCC
>JAGFMF010011392.1:15083-71167 GCA_019455555.1 Galemys pyrenaicus
CCTTCCTTCCTTCCTTCCTTCCTTCCTTCCTTCCTTCCTTCCTTCCTTCCTTCCTTCCTTCCTTCCTTCTTTCCTTCCTTCCTTCCTTCCTTCCTCCCTTCATTCTTTTCTATTTAGGTAATATTAGGATATTCCCATCAGGTATTATCACCATAATGCATCCACCACCAAATTACACTTTGTTAATACCATAGTCCACTGTGCATCTTCCTTCTTTGTTCTTACCCATCTCCCACCCCTACCATTTGCTTTATTTTGATAGTCAATTTTCAAAGGTTAGATGTTAAGCTTGTTTTTATCTGACCCTTAGCTTAGTTTTGCTACATGTCACATATTAGAACTTGGCACCTTAATTTTTTGGAGTATACAAAGTGCAAAATCAAAATATAAGAATCAGAATGTAAAAGAAGTGGCTTAACCAATGATTGTAAATATAGTGCCATGGGTTTGCAGCACTAGAATCATTGTTAAACTCTTTAGAAAAATGCATTTTTGGTCTCTAATCATCTTCAAGGCATTCAGTAATTTTGGAGTAAGGGCCAGAAATCAAACTAATGCACCAATTCCCAAAATGAAGGTTTTAAAGACTTTGCAATTTAGGAAACACTGTCCTAGACCTTTAAATATTAAATTTCTAGCTTCATTTGGTGAAGGAGAAAAATACAAAGATAGCAGGATGTTCAGAGAAGGCATAAAATAAGCCATTTTCATTACTTATAAGAACAAATGAAACTACATGCTCTGATTTTTCTAGCTTTGAAATCTAGACCTTTGAAGTATTACAACCAATCAATATCATTCAATTTGATTGAATTATCATGTTGTATGGTCACATGATATTTTCCCAATACTCCTTACATTACTGTATTAATAGTAATACTGTTTGATTATATATAGATTCTTTCCCACAAAAGAATTTTCTTGTGATAACACTGTCATATATACAATTCCTGGAAGTGAATGTGAAGGGGTTTTAGTTATAATGGATGGGTAAAAGGGGTTAGGGTTTGACTGAATTCAGTTCTGAACACTAAGTTTCACATAAAAAAAAATAAGACAATTTTTACTTTATGAAACCTTAGTACAATCAAGTTGCCTTTTTTTAAAGGTTTACATGTCATAGTTACCTAGTTAAAATGACTAAATTTTGATTGACTAAATCGATAAGCACAGAATTGTGCAACAAATTGAATCAGTAAAGACCAGCCAATAGTTCCTGTTACTGTCAGCACATATCAGGACTGATCAAATAACTTCTGTTTAAAATTTTATGTTCTTTTTAACATGCCACATTTTTATATACTTGAAAGACCTAAAGGAAAAAAAATCAACATGTAACTTCAAGATCTCAAATCCTAAATTAACAACTGTTATAAAATTTAAATATGCCTAAATTGAAAATAAATTACAAACACATCTGGAAATGCAATGAAATATCATTAATGTGTTTAATTAATAGTGTTTTCAAAAAATCAGTCTTGCAAGAAAAATTTTACATATTGTCTGTTCATCTCATAATACCCTCACCAATCCAAGATTAGGTAAACCTTGATTGGGTAAGAAAGGATAAGTTGCTACAATAAAACACAATACCATTATCTCAGTGGTCTGAAACAAAAAGTAAATTTACTCCTCACTCACATCACATATTCACTATTGTCTAGCTGGCATGCCTTCATCAATACTATCATATAGAAATTCAAGCACATTGTAGCAAAGACCTCATTGCAAATATAACCAACTACCATGTCAGAGAAGGACTTCAGAGGATATTGCACTAAAAATAGCATACAGAAGCACACAAGTATCACATTGCATGCACAGAGCTCATTGGACAAATGAGTTTGAGGCCCCACCTTAGTACAAAATTCAGCAAAATCGCAGGAGTACCATTTGCAGAAACATTGATGGAGTTGCAAGGGATCATGATCAGTGAAATAAGGCAGAAAGAAAAAGAAAAATACCCAATGGTTCCATTTATAGGAAGAATGTAAGGATCCAAATAAGGGGCCGGGGGAAAAATTAATTGCAATAAAGTAAAAATCAAAATCAACAGGTAACTTTAAACCAGAGACAATCTGCAGGGGAGAGGAGAGAGAAGGATCAAAAGAGGGGTGGGTAGAGCACAAGGGACTATGGTGATGGTACACATTGAATTGGTGGTAGGAATTTCACAGGGACTATACACGAGAAGAAAATATATACACTGTACAAAACTCAAGAATGATATAAAAATGCATAAAAGAAAATCTCAGGAGTGATCTCCAAATATCTACGAGGTATGTGTGAGGCCCATTTGGTGGTTAGTAGTGATTACCATTTGAAAATGTTCAAATGGTAATCTGAGTTGAGACTTAAGGCAAATAATTCAGTAGTAAATAAAGTTTAGATTAATTAAAAGAGTAGAATAATCCTTCATATTCTTAGTGAAAAATAAAATCTCTATGAAATTATTATGTCCACTCAACTGATGACAAGGACTTTCTGTCTCATTCTATAGTAGGTAATCCTTTTTATATGAATAAACAAAATTTGAAAGGTAGGACTGCTCTCTGTGTGGTAGAGATCTCTTTGGAAACTTTATTTTTATAGGAATTTGAAGGATCAAAGGAATTTGAACCCTCACAATTTTTAGCAAAATAATTCTTTCAAGTTCCTGTGTTTATGTTTTGGTTCATTAGTGAAATACTCTGGAAACTTTTTTTTAAAGATTTATTTATTTATGCATACAAGAACTGGGGTACAGGTCAGAGGTGTGGGGGGTGAGAGGATTCACCACAGACAGAGCAGGGAGCAGAACAGGCAGATCAACTGAAGTACACTGCTGAGGGGAGCAGCGGGCACAGCAGGAGAGGTCTGCTGCGCCATGTGGGTCCCCTCCCTGGCTGGCAGCAGGGATCAAACTTGTGCTGTAGTGGCTGAGGTTTTCTTCATAGTGCGTTGCTTAACCCACTGCACCACCAGGGAGGCCCTACTCTGGAAACTTTTTGTAACACCTGCAATATATAACCTGAGCTCTTGATAGCTCCTATTTTTATGTTTTATCTTTCCAAATACAATTGAAGGAAAACTATTTCCAAATGTGGTATTAGGAAAATAATGCAATTAGGAGATTCTGTTTGGGCAAAGACCACAGAATGACACTGTGGTAAATACATACTAATATAGAGTAAGAAAGCACCTGATAATAATATTCTTTGATGATGCTGGGCACATGATTGTGTTAAAAGGCAGGGAGTGGGCACCCCAGCACCCCCAAATCTTCCTGTTCTATAAAGGTTCTGTCATCCGACACATCAAGACAAAACATATAAGGCCTTTAATGGAAAGGAACTTTAATACAATTAGTGAACAATACAAGAAAGGTATAGAATATAGTTATTAAATAAAGCACCCAAAGTTACCCATCTCCTTGAGGGTAAAAGTCTAGCCAAACAGAATTGGTCCAACGCAAGGCCTGAAAGCCTGTCACAAGTCTAAAGCACCTTCTGGTGTGGACCCAAAGAGAAGGGTCAGAAAGAATCAGACAAGTCAGGGAGAAAGAGCAAAATCAAAATCAAGATAAAAGCTGAGAGTGTTAACCTCCCCATAGGTCTCTCACCGGCATCTGTTTCAACCAGTCCAGGACAAAAAGGCAAGCATTTCTTTATATGCCTCTCTGCTCCATGTGCCTCCTCCAAGTCTTTTTGCTCTCCATCCTGTTTACTTCCTACTCTAGTCACTTCTCTCCAGCCTCCTCTTCTCTCCTTAGCTTCACCCTCCCCTTTTCCTGGGCACCACCCTGTTACAATGGGAGTAAAGTGGAAATAATAGAGAAAGATGCTGTGGAAGTGTTCTTTGCATTTCCATGATAAATATAATAGTATCACACATTTATTAAGCATTTACTTAGAGGTAGGACTAGTGGAATGTTATTCACATGTATTTTCTAATGTAATAACCTGAAAACTATAAGATCAGTAATATTACATACAAAAAAGGAAAAGGGGTAAAGAAAGGTTAAATAACCTTTCATAGAATTAAGTGGCAAACCCAGAGTGTTAATCCAGGTAGGCTGAGTCCAGAGCCCAATTAAAAGAATATCTTATCTTGGATATGAGGTGAAAATAAATTGTATCATAATTCAGTCTGTGCTTATGAGAAAAAGCATGTAATGACAAATATATGGTTTGCATAAAAGGCAGATGAAAGAATTCACATTTAATAGCCCGGGGAGTCAATAAGAAGTACATGAATGAAAAATACTATTTTCTAGTAGAAGTGGTCTAGCCTTCTTATCTCCAGAAGAGGGTCAATGTTTCAGAATATAGGCACAGGCAGTTGCTTATTTGATTTAATGTCTGTGGATTAAGTAGTCACCAATACCGGAAGGACAGCCCATCAAACTTAGTTTGGCATGTGAAAGTACAAAATCATTTTTTCTCCTTATAGTTAAATTTTAATGCTTAAAGAAAATTGTACTGAGAGTTCCACATAACTGTTTATTAATAATCCCCATTAAACTGCTAATTATTTAAATAAAACAACAAAAATATTATAGAAATTAACCTATGGGTAATCTAAAGCATCGCAATGGAACTGAAGATAACCTATGCCAATAGGAAGTAGGACCAGAGTTTCAACATCTAATGACACAAAAAAATCTAGCTCAGGTCTGTTTGGCTAGAAGTAGAGGAAATTTTATTTCAGCAATTTTAAAAAATTACAGTCAGCCATGTATAAGCTTCAGTAAACATTTAAGAAATTTTTTAAAATAATTAATAAAAATGGAAAAGATAAAAAATAAATATGGATAAATATACAGAATTTTACTACTAGGAAATAATCTCAATAAGGTAATGATCACAGATACATGTTCAAAATAACAAATCAATTTTAAAATAATCTTGCAATGGTATGGAATTTGAATTAATATTTTTAGAACATGCTAATGTTTGTAAGTTAAGGTGGCAGGTAATAAATAAAGGCTGATATCAGTATATATTAAATATTGAAGAAAATGACAATTTTTCCCACTTTTTTTTTCCCCAAAGATTTTTTTTTTTTTTAAGATTTCTTTATTTATGCATACAAGAGCTGGGGGTACAGGCCAGAATCGCGGGAGGTGAGAGGATTCACCAGACAAGAGTGGGGAGCAGAACAGACAGAATGACTGAAACACACTGCTGAGGGCAGCAGCGGGCGAGGCAGAAGAGGTCTGCTTCTCCATGTGGGTCCCCTCCCTGGCGGGCAGCAGGAATCGAACTGGTGCTGCAGTGGCTGCAGTTTGCTTCATAGTGCGTTGCTTAACGCAATGCGCCACCAGGGAGGCTCCGGATTTATTTATTATTTATGCATACAAGAGCAGGGGTACAGGCCAGAATCGCGGGAGGTGAGCGGACTCATCAAAGATAGAGTGGGGAGCAAAACAGGCAGATGGACTGAAATAAGGCGCCAAATCTGTTACAGGGCAGGGAGATGAGTACTTAGAATTTCCAAGCCTGCCCTCTCTGAATGGGTTTTGCCATTTGCTGCATTAAGACAAACATATAAAACCTTTAATGGAAAGGAACTTTAATATAATTAGGGTACAATAAAGAAAGAACAAAGAATATAGTTACTAAGTTAAGCATCTAAAGTTACTTATTTTTTTGAGGGTAAAAGTTTAGTTAAATAGGATTGGCATAAAGTAAGGCCCAAAAACCTGGCACACATTTAAAGGATTTTTTAGTAGAGATCCATAGAAAAGGGTTAGAGTTAGACAAATTTGGGAGGAAAAGAGCAAAATTAAAATTAAGATGAAAGTTGCCATTGCTAACCTCCCCACGGGCTTTTTACTTACATTTGTTTTAACTAGTTCAAGACTAAAAAGCAAGCACAGTTTTTTTACATGTTCCTCTGCTTTACGTGCCCCATCTAGGTCTCCTTGCTGTTTTTTATTTTCCCTTCTTCTCTTCTCTTTTTTTTTTTTGCAGAAATCTTTTCCTCAGCTCTCCCACTTAGGGTGGAACCAGGATTTTGGGAACTTCCCCCTTTCCTGGGACCACCCTGGGAGCAGCAGATGAGGCAGGAGGTCTCCTGTGCTATGTGGGTTCCCGCCCTGGCCAGATTGATCACGCTCTCCTGTGCTGGGGATGCTTCACAGTGTGGTGCTCAAGCCTATGCTCCACCAGGGAGGCCCAGGATGACAATTTTGTTGTAGGATTTAGATATGAAAGGGAGACTTCCCCAAAGGAAATAGCCACGCAAAGGTTGGAAATGTGAGTAAACAGCCTGCAGAAGGAGCATGTATTTTGTATTTTCAACCTAAAAATTGCAACTTTGTATTAATGGCTTAGAGTAAAATCGTGGGTCATGTCCACATCTTTTTAGGAAAAGATACACAATTTCCAGACTTAACACTTCAGTCTAATTCCACTACCAGGCTTGTTTATTTTTCAGAGCCAGTATCTAAGTGCAAAAAGTATGGCTAAGTAAATAGACATATTAAAATGTTTAATTTAGCTTATTAAAGGAAACTTCAATTTACAGGTTTTTAAAAGGTTCTGCACTTGATAAAACAGAATACAATTTTGCCCTAACTAGACAATATATGAATAGTGTTAATAGTATTTAAATATTGCTATGGTTTTATATAAAAACAAATTATCTTCCTCTCCCCCTATTAATATATTAACATAGTTACTAATCCAACAGTTGTCTCCTGAAAGATTGACTAGAAATTAAAATTAGTAATTTTTTTAGAGTTTAGCAACACTGCATATTCATAGGTTATTTACATTGCATTTATTAAATGTTAACATCCATCAAAATGTAGATCTGGAATCTGTAGATTTTTATATAAAATGTCTGATTTAATATTCATAGATCAATAAAACAACAAAATGAAGAAAAGTGGACTAGAGGGAAAAATTGAAGAAAGTAAATGTAGATAAAATTTTTAAATTGATTAGCTGCAGTGGCAATAAATGAAATGCCCACTAACTGTGAGAAGAGGCAGCACCATCAGAGAATGGTCATGATGATTTTTTAAATAAAATGGAATATAGATTATAGAATACATATATACATATTCATATATTTTCTAGCTCTGGGATGATCTGCTAGTGAGGGGAAAATGAAGATGCTGTAATAATGTTCTTAGAAGAAAAGAAAGGATAAGATCTAGACAACATTGGTGGAACTGGTTTTAAATCAGAACTGCAACTTTCACCCTGATGGAAAAGAAGACCATCTGGATGCAGAAACTGGTGTAAATGTGGTTTTTATGGGATTTCTTTTCTGTTTGATGTAGATTTTTCACAAAATTAGGAACAGTGGTATTTTTCTGGAGTGCAAAAGGAGGAGGAAGTGTTTAGAGGTTGCAAGAAGAAACGGGAGGAAATAAGCAAGTAGAAAAATATAGATTAATAGCAATCTCAAGGCTCAGTTGAGTTTTGAGTTATGGAACCAAAATTCAATATGTCAAGGGAGGAAAGCTAAATGTTCTGTGGAAGAAGAGTAAGTGTCAGAATGATGCAATGCCAGAAAGATTCAACCTACCATTGCAGTCCTGAAGATAGAAGAGAGACAAGCAAAGCTAGCAGGCAACCTGTCTAAACTGAAATAATAAACAGATTCACTTAAGAGACTTTAGAATAAACAAAATCCTGAAGATACCTTGATTTAAGCTTAGTGAGACCCACATCACATGCTTTCTACCTCCATAAGTTTAAGACAAGACATGTTTTTTGAAACCAGTTTGTAGTAGTTTGTTATAGTTGCCATAGAAAACTATCACCATTTCTCCTGTGAAAACTTTAATAAGGTTTTTAATACATCACTCTTAAAATTTTGTTTCTCTCTACCTCATTATTCACTTCGGAGTTTCATTTGTTCTTATATTAACAGCTCTCAAATGTATAATTATGAGAACTAGACTTCATTTTCTCTATCTATACTCATTCTTTATTTTACACATTGTATTGAATGTTGTTCTAATGCTGTTGGCTCCACAAATTGTCTTTCTAAATACTGTATCTCTTAATTTACATATATACCTGCCTCCTTGATATATCAGTTTGAATGCTATTAGGATATCATATTCAATAATTCCAAGATACACTCTTCCTTTCCTCTTACCCTCCATCACCATCCATATGCTCATGTGCTGTCTTCCCCATCAAAATATCCATTTTTCAGTTGCACAGCACAAAAAACTGTTGTAGTTTTAATGATATCTTTCAAATCCTAAATCCAGTCCATAAGTAAATCATATTAACTTTCCCATCATGTTTCTAAGTAATATGCTTCTATATATCTTAGTTCACTCCTGAACTCCTGTTATTACTCATGCAAGCATCCTTCTACAGTAAGGTCCTCTTACTTACTTTTTCAATGGTTTCATATAAACCTGTTCCCCCATGTATATTGAATATATTTTTTACTTCATTCAAGTCCCCTCTCCAATGCATCACACAATGATGCTATGCATCACACTGCATCACATTCCTTTTCCTAGGAACACCTAGTCCTCTATTTTATTCTGTATGCAATACCTATTGAACTTTCTTACAATTCATTAATTCATTGTATAACGAATCATAATATATGCTCCATGAGGATAAGCCTTTGTTTTGTTCACCTCTGTATCTACTCTTCTTAGAACACATTGTGGCAGTGTGCAGATACCCAACACATATTTAAGACTTTAACAGATGAAACTGTCAACAGAACTTTAAAAGAAGGATCAGGACAGGGGTGGAAAGAGCTCAAGGGACTATGGTGGTAGTGCATGGGTGAGTTGGTGGTGGGAATTTCATGGAGAAATCATACATTGTACAAATATGAAGAGTGATGTAATAAACATCTTTTTTTTTAAAAAAGGAAGGTAGAAAAATGATTCATATGTTCCTATGTTTGACTCTGAAGTGAAAAACAGGTTAGGGAGAGTCCTCAACAAAAATAACTTACATATATACCTTGTATATATGTATGCATAAATATATAAATAAATATTCTTCCTGAACTTTAACCACTCTCATGAAAATGGATGATTTGCCTATTCAAACATCTGAGTTACATGTGGTCTAAATAAGATGCTTAAAAAATGTTTTCCCTTCAAGCTCATACAGCAAAATGAATTCTTAAAACATTTGTCAAGGTTGTTCTTTTAAAAAATCACTTTTTAAGCTAGAATTGTACTTTGTAAACTCAGGTCCAAAGTGACACTTGTTATGTCTTAATTCTTATAATAGTAGTAATCCAACATTTTAGCAAACTAATTACTGCTGTTGATTTTGCAACCTGTTGGCTTGAAGAATGATTTATCTTTTCAAACAAGGTCTTGGAAAGAGAAAGAAATGAGGATGGTTCTCCTCCACTTTATAAGGAAGTAGTTGGTATTATAAGCATTTTTTTTCTTTAATAAATGAACAGTAGTTACAGGGAAAAGAAGAAAAGAAGATAAAAGAAAAGAAAAAGAATGCTGCATCTCACTAAACACACAGATGCAAAGTTTTCACCCCACCCTTACATTCACAAAAAGAATATGGATTCTGTTTGGTTTGGGGAATGCTCTACTTCCAATATTCTGTGTTGCACAGTAATATTAGTTTCTTCTAGAAGTATAAACTCTGTATTTTCAATTACATTGGTATCAAGTAGCCAGTGAAACTGAGAAATATAGAAAGAGATGCTACACACATTGTATTCATAAAATAGATTTTCTAATCTTTGTAAATGAACAGGCTTAGATGACACACAAAAAAAGTGGGGAGGACCTTTCTGGTGGTGCAGTATGTTGAGTGCCACACTGTGAAGCATCTGGCACAGCAGCAGGAGTTCAATTCCTGGCTGGGGAGGGGAACTGCATGCACAGCAGACATCTCCTGCTATGCCCACTGCTCCCCTCAATTGTGTATTTTGGTCGATCTGCCTGTTCTGCTCCCCACTCTGGCTTTGGTGAATCATCTCACCTCCCATGACTCTGGCCTGTACCCCAGCTCTTCTATGCATAAATATATACATAAATCTTTGAAAAAAAAAAGAGAAAGTGGGGAGAGGAGGACCTAGAAATGATTTTATTTATTGCATAACACAGACATGATTTAATCAGAAAAACTGTTTGATGTTGTGCCATGGGTGATTTCCATCATTATTAACTTTCCTTCTCTCCATTCAGTATCTTTTTGAGTCCAGTAACAGTGACTTAGAAGAAACTTTCTCTCTGTAGTTCACACACAAACTTGTACACACACACACACACACATACACAATAGTGAAATAACCATAAGGTCTTATCATTTCACAGAGGGATGGGACAACATGGAAGGGGAGCCAGACATGTCATAACTATAATAATAGTGTGCTGTGCTGTGATGAGATATGCTTACTTTTGACCTTTGTTTGTTTGTTTGTTTTATATCATCTCTAACAGCTGAATTTACTCACCCTTTAAAAAACAAACATGCCAACTGTAGTTTTTGGCAGCAGATGTTACTAGGCAAATAATTTACTTAGCTAATTTGCTATGGAATATTTCACTTTTAAGTAATGACATTGTACAAAAGACTCAGTGTGAAAATAACCATTGATAGTCCCCTCCTTCCCAATTTTGTATATTTACATTGACTCACATGGTGTTCTTTATAAAGCATGCATGCTCCTGTTCTACCTAATGTGAGTCATGTTCTCATATAAGTCACATAAAAATATCTTCAACTAAGCATATATGGTTTTTAGTACTACAAAGTACAAATGACAGAATATCTAAACTTGTTATTTCTCTTGGAAATAATTGTATTTTAACAGAAATCAGAGATTGAATTTGTTTTTTTAAAAATGGCTTAACTCTAGGGGAAATTTAGGTATGGCATTATACATATGATTAGGTTATATATACTAATCCATGCAAAATACAGTATTGTCAATCACTATGCTAATGCCAATTTATTTGTATACAAATTTTTATACTTGTTAGTAATTTAGCAATTACTAATGAAGGAAATTTCACCTTCAGTTTGCTTAGACTAAATGTTTATCCTAGATTTGTTTATTTCTTTTAAATGCTACATTACATGTAATATAAAAGTGACTATTTTCACCACCTCCACTTGTTTTATCTATGGCATAACTCAGAGGTCTAGAAGAGATTTTGGCACATAGTTTCCCTTCATAAATAATTTGTGGATAATTCTATTAATTAATAAATAAATAGATGAATGAATTTGGAGAGGTATTAATAAAGGTTTGGAAACCTTTATTTCCAGAGATTTCCATGGTTCCCACAGGTAAAAATAAACAGCCAAAATCAAGTTGCTCGAGGAGTGGAGTTAAAGGGAAGAGGTGATTGGAGTGTACAAAAAAAAAAAAAGAAGCTTACATAAATTTACAAAATTTCTTAAAATGATGAAGATTTTGGATTTCAGCCTAGACAAATAAGGAGATTATATGGAATTTGCAAGAAAGACTATAAATCATACTAAAAGTTAAGTTGAAATAGTTTTATCTAACCAAAAGCTGAAATTATTATGAAAAGTCCCTCATTAATAAGAGGAAATCTTAAAATTTTGTAACCTTGAAAATATTACACATTGAATTGTTTAATTAGAAACAAAGTCAAACACTTTCATTTTGCCTCCTGGTCATGCTAATTAAAAAATGTTCAATGATCACTTGAAAGTAAATTTCCTCAGCATTAAACAGGTGATATCATCCAAAATTACAGAGATGTAAAAAAAGAAATACTATAGCATTTTGAGTATTAATGTCTGAGAAAGTTGAACAAATACTTTGGGATGAAGACACACATACAATATACTTTTTAAAAACCATGTGATTCTATTTTCAAAATATTACACAAAAGAAGATTAAGATATTATTTATGTTCCATGAGTGTAACTTAGTCAATTCTTCAATCACTTATTAAAGACATGGATTCTGTAAAGCATTCAAGTTTAAATATGTGTTGAGTACTATGGATATTCCAAATAAGTATAATGATTCTTGACTCTATCAAAATGTCAATTTTTCCCCTAACATCTATCACTGGATGGCTTTAGCATATAGTAGATGCCCCAAAGTAAATGTCAAAAACTCTGAAAATTTAGTTAATATGAAACAATAAGCACCTGCAATAGTAATTGAAATTCTTCCATTTATAATTAATTCCTTATATTTTGCATGATACTTAGAAATTGTCCAAGTACTTTCCTAAGTAATTTCATTTCATTTTAACAAGTGCTCAGCATAGAGTAAAGCCAATTCAACCCACTGTCTTAACACAAATCAAAATCCCCTCCTGAATTATTGTTTTATCATTAACTTTCCTCAAGCTTAGAATAATTTTTGACTCATTTATATGTTTTGGTTCCATTTATTCCATCCTCATTTATATTCAACTGGTTAAGATTTCTGTATTTTCTAACTGTTGAGTTTTCCCTTTCATCTAATATAAATCTCTGTTGCCTTCATCAAGCATTTACCATTACATCTCTCAATTAGCATGAAATATGCCACTCAAAATCACAACTTCCAAACAAATAATACATATATTTCTCTTCTAATATTAAGATGTTTTCAGACAGATTGAACCTTTAATCACACTTTGGATCTCCTGTTAACTCATCTGTGAACTCAAAAGGTAGATTTTACCTTTATTTTAGTAGGGAGCCTAATCTACTTTCTTTTAGTTTCACAAAAGCCTTTGATGTTTTCTTTGAATAGGATCTTTAAATTATAGACTCTTCTAGGCTACTGTGAATACAAAAAAAACATGCCCTCAAATTATAAGTCTATTTGTGCTGGTAGGGAATTCATTTATTAACATTAATTCATCAATTATTTTTAATTAGTTCTTAGAACTCCTTTTTCACTAATAATAAAGTCATTAGCTATAATCTGCAAATGAAAATTATCACACTATTTCCCATGCTCCCAAATAATAGTGTTTCTCATTATCTAACCCAAGAACACACTCACTATTTTTCCCTTACTTTAGTCCTTCTTTTTATTTTATCTGTGAGCCTAATAAGCTATGGCAATCTTAATGTGGCAAAAGTTTCCTAATTGCTCCTTCCCACCTCATACTAATATCAGGGTAATTTTGATCCTCCTAAATTTTCTTTTCTAGTTTATTTTTGTATAACTAGAAAAGCAAAATATTTTTAAAATCCTGCTTGTGGATCTCACAACAGTTGTGCATTCAAGGCTAGAGAGGAAGGATACCTTTCAACTTCCAACCTCTAGATCATTTAAGATAGTCAGTAGGTATAGTCTTTTGATTTGATACAATTCTTTACATGTTTAGTTTAAAAGTGATTAATTTTAAATGCCATTTTAATATTTTAAGTCCATTAACAAGTCCTAGAAACATTTGTTTGTCAGAGCAGTTGGTGCATATTTGAAGCAGAAGATAGTATTACAAAATGTATACTGGATTAAATTAAATGAGAGTCTAAAAGATTATATTGCTCTCTATAAAAATCACTCAAATTAACCTTTAAGTCAATTAACAATTGGTTCCCTGAGCACTTTTTCAACATTCAAAATCCATACTTAAATTATTGAATTATGACCCAAGCTTGATTTACAAGGATTAATTTTTGAAACCCAGTTAAGAGTAGTTTGAGTGAAACAATATAATATATCATTTACATGAATAAGTTAAAATACCCAAAGTCTCACTGAAGTTTAACTAGATTCACATTTTTATTATGATGCAAAACTACCACATATCTGCATATAGTATCAGATGTTATTTCAAAATCCTTTAATTCATATTCCTTGTAAGCAAAAGCAAATTTTGGCAGTAATTATAGGTTACAAAGATGTCTTATACAGGTAACTGCCATAACTGACTATCTATTCACATGAAAATTAAGATAAATATACTAAATATTAGATACTTCACATTTTAATGTCTTCATTATTTACATTTTAAAGCACATTAGTATCTCATCAATCTCACAATATTCTCAAAGGACATATAGAGTAGCCAATGTTTTGTATTGAATACTTCCTCAGAAATTTTAAGTGGTTTCATCAAGGTCAACAGATAATTAGCAGACAAGGTTTGAATGAAACTCTACTGATTCCTGTTCCATCACAATGCGGCTCTTACAATGTCATGTCTAATCAGTACAGATATTGACTGATTTTTTTTTGTAAGCTACATTTTATGAAAAGAAAGGATACTGAAAAATATGTCAATAATCTCACAGAGAAAATTGGAGCAGATACACACTAAAAGGAAAGATGATCAGTAGAAAATATATTGGTTTCAATTAGAACAAACATGGAGGAAAGCAAAAACTGGGAGAAGGGAGAGGCAATGAGCATTTATATAGCACTAATCATATTTCCCCTGTGCATTTTGTGTATGTAATTTCTACATGTCATTTATCTTAGTATCCACCAGACTGAGGTAAGTGTGCTTGCAGTTATGTTTACAGATGGAGGATATCTTAGGTCATTTAGTGAGGTTATCAGGATCACACAGCATGGAAGGTATATTGCTAGGCTATGACTCAGATCTATTTTGCATCAAAACCAAACTCTCTTGGTATTTATAATTTTTTTTTAAAGATTTTATTTATTTGTGCATACAAGAGCTGGGGTACAGGCCAGAGTCACGGGAAGTGAGAGGATTCACCAGAGACAGAGCCAGGAACAGAGCGGGCAGACTGACTGAAACACACTGCTGAGGGGAGCAGCAGGTGAGGCAGGAGAGGTCTGCTATGCCATGTGGGTCCCCTCCCTGGCTGGAGGCAGGGATCGAACTTGTGCTGTAGTGGCTGCAGTTTGCTTCACAGTGGGTTGCTTAACCCATGTATCACTAGGGAGGTCCCAAACTCTCTTGATATTAAAGAATGTGAATAATAAATAAATGAGTTAGCTGGAGTGGCCACATATTTAATACTTTCAAAAACAGAAAACATTAAGAAATAAAGGAGATAGAAAACATTTGACATCTAGAAAGAATTTAATATGTATCACTGGGAAAAGTTGTAAATTGTAGAAGTATCTTTTTTTCAGACTCACACACATTCATTTAATCTTTCCTTTATCTTTTCTTTAGTCAACAATTATGTAAGTAAGCCTAGATAAACATTAGACTAAGTAACTAGATTTAAGCACTGGATGATTAAACTCCTCCCAATATCAGGGAATATACCAAATGTTTTGTGAAACACTATCTCATTTAACTTTTACTGGAACGCTGCAAAATTTACCTTGTTTTATCCCTGAATCTTAGTAAGTAGTCAGGGTAATAGAAAAACAAAAATCTAGTGAACACTTTTTTTTTTTTTTTCTCCTTCTTGATGAAAGGGAAAAATTACAGAGTGGTTTGGATCCCCAAAGATATGGTAATATATCAGGGACCCTCTATTAGTCATTGCTATTAGAAAATTAAACTTGATTGGCTTTAGAGAACATATAAATAGTAACCATTCCTCATTTTATGAACTCTTTGTACACTAGCTAATTCAATAAGTCTGGCAATACTGAGAAGGTGACTAAGGGAAATTCACAATGCTATTAAAAACTTTGTCCACAGTGTGAGACTTTACATATGGGTCATGTGGAGTTTCATGGTTTTTATCATACCAAAGTGTTAACTTTCATATTTCCTCCTCAAATGTTCTTATAGCCATTTCTCTACTTTTTTGGTCCTATTCCTTAACCACTTAAACAATGTTTAACATAGTAAATACACCACACTGAACAATTATTCTACCAGGTATAAATGGTCAAAAATTATTTTGCTTATTGCCTACTTATAAATTAGAAGTTCATTTTCTGAGTAAGATTATGATTCCGCTTCAGTAAATCTTAAGTTAGTGTCAATATATTATGCCACCTTTAAACCAGGTTCACTTTATTTTTGTACCTTAGTCAACCCGTAATAAGAAATGTTCTACAACACTAGTGTTACAAGCTTCAAGAGAATTTTAAAACTTTGTCTTCAGCATCACATTGTTCAAATCCCAGTTTAGATAGTAAATCCTTAGTCTCTGTACTTTCATTATGTACAGGAATGTATATCTTGTAATTCATTACTTTCCATCTCCTTTTAATAGACCATTATTTCATTTGCATTGTATTAAGTTATCCTGCACAGTGATACAACAATGCATACAATATTGGACATGGACTCTAACTTCAGTTTAAACGGAGTTAAAATGTATACACCCTCCTCTTTCAGAAAAAACAAAACATGCATTCAATATATACAATCCCAGTCTTAGTGAATTGCCAGTATTTTTTTTTAGAGCAAACATTCGCTTTGGGATAAACTTTGCATTTGACAGTATGGGACAATCTATGATGCAAGTTCAATTATAGGTATAGTGATACAAACTAATAAGGAAATTATGGATATCTATAATTCTTGTAGTAGAGCATTCCTTCAGATGAGGAGACTGGAGCATCTCCAATAAAAAAATGAAAATACTAAGGGTCAGCTTGTTCATATGGAAAGGGAACAGTAGAAGAGATATTTTCAGGCCTCAGGGACATCCAGATCCTTTCAGATAAAAATATTTCAACATTTCAGGTATTATTCATTCTTTAATGTTTCTCCATGTAAAGACTACAAAAATCTGAGGCTATGAATATAGCTGACATTGCAATTCAGCAAGTTGTAGAAACAAATTCTATTTGTTTTTGGACATCTCTACTGCTCAGATGTAAGAAAAAGATATTATTTCAGTACATACTTCTTGAGATGCAGTTTGTAACTTGAAGTGAGAAAGTAATCATTTGAATTGGGCTAGTCTTTTAATTTTCCTAGTCATTGAGTAAGGAATACCCTGTAGTGAGACTTTTGAACTCCTCTTGTTTATCGCAATTATCTGAGGCGACAGTTGTGTAATAGTCCAGAAAAACTCCTATCAAATAGTAGTTCATCTGTGCAGTTTTTTCCTTAGTAAAGAACTACCAGATTAAACATCTTCTTAACCTATTATAAATATATCTCTTTGTGTCACTATTAAATTCAATCTATTATAGATTAAACTAGATCTAATCCTTTACTTTGATGTTCTCCGTAAGTTATGACTTATTTTATTTACTTATTTATTTATTTATGATACAGCTATGGTTTCACCAATCTTTTGTATTGTCTTTTTTAGTTCTATTTTGCTTCTCCATACAAATAAAATACATTAATTTCCAAATACACAAACACACTAATCTTTTAATGCAATGTCAATGTTTTAGGTTGAGTATACATCCACTAATTAAAAGTTTCAATCATCTTTCTTAATAAGCCACATCCAAAAAAATGAATTGTATAGGATTTCAATACTAAGTTTTTTTTTAAATAGAGAGAAGTAAAAGTTGTTTGCAAAGCCATCTTCATGCAAAATGCCTCTATTAATTTTTATATAATATCTATAATATTCTTCAGTTTTCTAGCCCTTATTAATTAGCATTTAAATATATATTTATGTATTTTTCTATTTTGAATTGTGGTAATATTTAGATACCACCGTCAGGTATTATCACCTGGTGTACACCATCAGGTAGTGCATCCATCAACAAATTATCCACAGTTCACCTAGTCAAATTTTAGTAGCTTGACTTGCTTATATTTATAAGTAGTCAACTATTTTTTATGGATGTAACTCCTTTTTGACAATCATAATTGGATTGATGCAATATTTAATTAAATTATGTAAATATAACAACTGCTACACCTGGAGTGAATAGATTTGGAAATAACAAAATCAATCTTGATGAGCATAATATTCAGCTTGTGGGAACTAATATTCATAAGCTTCTTAGAGAGAAATGTGCCAGCTGCATATGCTTATCAAAATTTGTGTACCAGTTAGTAAATTCCTCTGTTGAGTAAAAGAATTTTGGTTATCCTGCAAAAACTTAAGTAAAGGTTGTTTATTTATTTTAAAGATTTTATTCATGCATGCATATAAGAGCTGGGGTACAGGCCAGAGGCGTGGAGAGTAAGAGGATTCATCAGAGACAGAGCGAGGAGCAGAACAGGCAGATTGACAGAAACACACTGCTGAGGGGAGCAGCGGGCAAGGCAGGAGAGGTATGCTATGCCATGGGGGTCCCCTCCCTGGTTGGGGATCTAACTCGCAATACAGTGGCTGTGGAAGCCCCACAGTGTGGCGCTCAACCTCTCACCACCAGGGAGGTCCTAAAGGATGTTTAAGATAAATTTCTACGTTGTAATTCTCAGTCATAGATATTGACAACTCTTGATTGTATTGTTCACACATGTGGCCAGAAAGTCACATGCAAAATAATAAAACTAGATCACTGTTACAGAGTATATGAAAAATTTAAATCAAAATGTATTAAAAACTTGAGTAAGTGTTCCATTTTCTGCTTAAAAACAGGCGATAAAAACTTGCTTGTGAAATATCACCACCATGTAGCAGGAGAAAAGGAACACTATTTAATAAAGAGTCATAACCAGGAAAATTGTGTACAAATAGATACTGATAAAACTGGTCTTATTTTCCTTTAGCCTTCTCACATAGTTGAAGTAATTTTTTCATTTGCTTCTCTTTGTACCACCCAGTCTAAACACATTTAGATTTCCCTACTTCTCTGGGTATTCATGTTCTTATTAAGTGCTGCTGTGTTACATAAAACTGTATGTTGTCCTGTTGGTATGTCTTATGCCAACTTAATTCTAAGGTTCAATGAAAACACTCTAAGAAGCGGAGATACAATTTCACCCTCCTCCATTCACTTCCTAATTCTAGCAGACAGTTTTATTTTATTATAATTTTTTACAGTTTAAAAGGACAGGCTTATTAGGAAAAGGAGAAAATAAAGAGAGGTGCTTGCATAGTCACAGGTGGGAAGGAGAGCTCTATCATTCAATTTTATACCAATACCTTTTAGAGTTAAAAAGCAATGAATTAAAGCTCCAAATTTTCCACCCTGTAGTGGGTGATTTTTTTCATAAATTCGCTAACCTCTCCACATTTCAGTTTCCTTGTCTATAATAATACATATGCCAGATGTTGCTAAAGTAAATAAAAGTTATACACACTGGAGCATAATGTCAGGTAAAATATACAAAATAAAACTGTGGTAACTCTAACTATACTCCCAGTATTCACTGTACACCTTCTTTCATTAGTTATTCTTCCTTCAATGTTTGATAAATAACCATTAGATTTGATGAGATCTAAAAAGTATACTTTAAATACTCCGTCTCTTGAAAATCTCTTTCCATTAATGCTATCCTATGTTCTACTTTTTCTCATTCTGTATCGATGACAAAGACATGGTATTCCAACTCCTCTCCATTTACATTGCCAAGTTGTGTCACTATCACTCTATTGAGAAACTTATCTGTTGTCAGTTTCAGTCACACATATATATCATTTAATCGAATAGTGGCAAATATAAGCAAAACATTTAATTGAAAAACAGCTAGATACTCTGCTTACTATAAGATAAATTACCAACTAAGTAGAGGGCAAGTAATGAGATTATTTTTGAGATAGCATAATAGTGCAAGAACAAAATTGGAAGAGAGAGAAGAAAGGTTTTGTGTTCTGGAGCCATTGCCACAGGAAAGAGAACTGATTATGCAAAATGCAGTTGTTTGCAGACAGCATCACATAAATTTACTGGTTAGGTTCTAACTACCAGCACAGTTCTCTGCTTGAAGAAGTATTTTAGAGACACAGATCACATCACAAATCTGTAAAATGTAGCCTTTTCTTTATAGTAAAGCATAGTAGCGATTCAAAACAATTTTAAGTTCAGAAAATACAGTAGGCATAGAACAATTATTTTCTATAATATAGCAATAGGAAGGCTAAAGCTGTTATAATCCAGATCTATAAAACTTAGGGGGGAAAACAGTGGCATGGTTACAGGGAATGTTTCCCCACATCTGAGAAAACTTTCTCCTTAAAAATGTGAAAGATTATTTCAAGGTAAATAAAACAGGTTCCACTGTACCTTGAAAATAAATTTAGAGAAATGATTATCTTGAAAGTAATTGGTGAAACAGACTGAAAATATAAATCGCATTCTCATGTCTGTGGGTAGAGGTGAATGGATAAATGTCTTTCATCTTGTTCTCTTCCTTTTGTCTCTCATCTTAGATTTCTGTTAAATAACTTGATAAATATCATTCATTACAATATTTACCAAGTCATACATAACCAGAAAATTGAGCACAAAAAAATCCATAAATAGTGTAAAAATAAGTGCTTTTGATGAAAAGATTGAACTGCTCAAATTTTAAATGTTTTCTGAACATGTGAAGATATTTCATTATGATTAATAAAGCTAATGAGTCAGTTCTAATAATTATTGTGTGATCTTGTAAGCCTTACTTCAATATGGCGATAAAAACATCTTTCTTACAGCTTTGTTATATGAACTAAAACAAGATGCTGTAATATGTATTCTACAATGCCTAGTATAGTGTGAACTCTTGATAAATAACAAACTTTTTTTATCAGTACCACCACTTACATTATCATTTATATGTTAAAATGAAAGCAAAGTTAAACTGAGTGCATATTTGAGAAGTCAATTGATTTGGGATTTCCATAAAAGATAGGCACTGCATATTTTACTGCAGTTAGTAATCTCACACTTCATACCATTTATTCAAATGGAAACCACTGGATCACTACAGAAAACTGAGGGGGAAATTACAAAGTAGCAACAATAAAAATAAACAAATACGTGTTTGTAATATATCTGTATATATGTAATGGACAAGAGCTAAATACATGTATTTGGTAAAAATAAATTACCATTGGCCATTATATAGTATCCTAGAAAATAACTGCAAGATACTAAGAGCTACAATATAGGTAGAGCACAAAACCATAAAATTGTAATAATCTTGTATTAGGGTTTCCTGAAAAATGAACTGTATTTCATTTTCTGCAAAATCTATAGATATAGATGAAAGTATAGAGTCTGGTGTGATATTCTGTGGACAATACAATAAAAGCATGTCATTAACTAATGCCTTGTGAAGCTCAAAGTCTTTTGAACAACTAGGAAAGTTAACCTAAGAATCAGTTGTCAAAAAAGATTTAGCAGAGTATATAATTAATTTTTATATATTATTTAATAGCTGTGATAAGCTATTGAGAGAATATCTTTTTTTTTAATGGTTTAATTCAGTTGATGAGTATGCAGAGCATGTGCAGAAAATAGGATCACAGTTCAAGTATCAGTTGAGTTGAATGTTTGATTAAGGGGAATGCCTGTGAGTTGTGGAATTTACATCCACCTGATACAGAAGACACATTTTCCATATATTTCAACCATGACTGTATATATAGGAAGGAGAAACTTGCATTTTTGTTATAACTATCATATATTTTTCAAGACACTCATGTTTATTAATTAGAAGTTATAGTAAAATCACTAGGGCAACTTTCTCAAGGGTTTGATCCCCAAGAAGCCTAATTCAGTACCTTCACTTAAGACATAGTTATAAAGAGAGAATAATCAGCATTTGATTTCCTCTATTAAGGGTTTTACAGATGTGGAAGATTACATAAATGGTTGCCAATTCAAATAACATTTTGTAAGGGTTTAAAAATATTGTATTTTTTTAAATATCTGGGGTGAAGTAAGTAAAAAGAGAGAAAAGACCTGAACAATGCTTTACTAAAAAAAAAAAAAAAAAAGATACTGCAATGAATGAACTGAGATAGCCAACTTTAATTCCATGTGAGAAATTTTCTGGATAAATTAAAATGGTCTTCATGCTACATTATATTATAGATAATCTCCAGATTAAACTGAAATAGCAGTGGTATTCCTATTCTTTTCACCTCCCAACAATGTCTGTAAGTTTTTAAAACATAATGGATAATGTTTGCAAATTTATCTCTTGTATTGAATCTGATATGTGAAACCCAGAGAATTTCACTCTAAATCTTTTGATAAATATTCTCCTAAAATTTGGTCAAAAGATTGAAAAATTACTTCAAAAATGTTTCCAGTAAATATTAATCATATCATAAGAGAATAATAGCACTGAGCAGTCTAATATAAATTAAAACATGATAAAATATCACTCTATGTAGGAAGCAGGAAGCACTTGTTGACCTATAGTATAAATACGCTTCTGCTAGATTTGTTGCAAGTATCACATATGAAGATATGGAAAACTGTGTTTTAACAATCTTTATTTAAAAAGCTGTATACTTATGAAAATTCAGATTTCCCAAAGAATGAGAATTAAAAGTACCAAGAAGGCATTACATCTAGCTCCAAATTGTATTAAAGGTGTTAAAATCATACTATATTCACATCATAAAATTCAAATATTGTAATAGGAAACATGATACAGTATAAAACTATTTGGTAAAACTTTTAGTTTTCTTCTTTATTATTTTCACTAGAAATGTCATGATTATTAATTATGCAGTTTTTATGATCACTAAGTCTGTTCCAATTTAAATTAACTACATATTCCAGTTTGTGTTGGTTACTTTTGCTACATAGCAAATTATATATTCCCAAATAAATACTTTATTATCTCACAGTTTTTATGGGACAGAAATTCTAGACATGATCCTTTGCAAAGTTATGTGATGCATGCCTCTGACAGAAGATTGACAAATGTGCCAGCTCTGACTGTAGTTTTACCTGCAGTCAATCTACTGAGAAACAAATCTACTTCCAGGCTTAACAATATGGTTGTTGGAGGATAAAATGCTTTGTAACTTGTTGATTGTTACCATGTTGGTCTTCTGATGGAGAAACTTACATCATGCTTTGTAACTTGTTAACCGTTACCATGTTGGTCTTCTGATGGAGAAACTTACATGATAACAACTGGATTTTATTAGATTCAGTAAGAAAGAAAATAGAAAATTTGTAAAAGTATTAGATCATGTTGTTTATGAAGGTGAAATCAAAAAAAGACTATATTTCAAGAACTAAGTGGATAAAGCTATTATTGAAGATAATTTTAAATTTTTACACTGTATTTGTTTTAAAATTGAGTTTATTTATGAGAGTAATAAATTGCCAGTGTCAGAATAACAGTATTTGCCCCTTTGTGCATCTATTACACTAGTGATGCTTTATTATTTCATCTTCTAGTTTCTTAATAAATCAGAATGATACAAGGCAGTCAAGGACATGGACAGTGCCCAAATAGTTTACCGGACACTGTGTGAATTCTTCACCCATGCATAATTGCAAGATTACTCAAGTTCAAAAAACAACAAAGAGATTTATTTATTTAATAAGCCAGGGTAAAACAAAAAGTTACTGAGGCCAAAAAGGGCCATTACCTCATCCAAAACCATATCCAGTGTTTCTCAGTCCTGCGCAAAGTAGTTAAAATGGTGTCATTCCTCCACGAGGACATGGAGCTCCTCTCTCGTACAACAGGCCACATATCTAAGATGGCGTCTTCCTACACTGAGGACATGTGGCAGCCAGATTATAACCCAGATTCCAACTCACAAAGATAGCAGAATATATATATATATATATATATATATAGAGAGAGAGAGAGAGAGAGAGAGAATATATAGGCAAAACACTACATGACATATATCGCATTATCATCTTTAAAGACACATCATCTAAAGCAATGAAATTGAAGGGAAAGGTAAATAGCTGGGGCTACATCAAATTGAAGAGCTTCTGTACAGCAAAAGATACATTAATCAAAACAAAGAAACACCCCACTGACTGGGAGAAAATTTTTGCAAACAATGCTAATGATAAGGGACTGATCACAAAGATCTACAAAAGAGCTAATTAGGCTCAACAAAAACAAAGTAAACAAACCAGTCAAAAAATAGGCAGAACAGTTAAAAGACACTTTTCCAAAGAAGAAATGCAAATGGCCAATGTACAAATGACAAAGTGTTCAACATCATTTGTAATCAGGGACTTGCAAATCAAAACCACTATGAGGTACCACTTTCACCAGTGAGAATGACACACACTAAAAAAAACTAGCAACAACAAATGTTGACAGGGATGTGGAACTCTCTTACACTGTTGGTGGGAGTGCAAAGTGGTCCAACTACTAAGGAAAGCTGTGTGCAGGTTCCTCAAACTACCAAAAAGGGAGCTTCTATATGATCCAACAATTCTACAACTAAGTATCTATACAAAGGACACAAAAACATTAATTAAATAGGAAACCCTCACCCCTATGATTTTTTTACAACACAATTTACAATAGTCAAGCTATGAACACAATCCAAATGCCCAAAAATAGATGAGTGAATCAAGAATGTGTGGTATATGTACACAGTGGAATATTACTTGGCAATCAAAAAGGATAAACTCATGCTATTTACAGCAACATAGATGGAGCTGGCATGCATTATGCTCAGTGAAATAAGCCAGAAAGAAAAATAAAACTATTGAATTGTTTCACTTATTGGAGGAATGTAGAGGAACCAAATAAGGGATTAGGAAACAAAAAGTAACTAAAATAAAGTAAAAATCAAAACCATCAGGCAAATATAAATCAGAGACATTCTATAAAGGAGGAAGAGGGAGAAGGATCAGGAGAGGGGTAGAAATAGTACAAGGGGCTATGGTGGTGGTGCATGGATGAATGGGTCGTGAGAATTTCACAGAGAAATCATACATAGTACAAATATAAAGAATGATGTAATACATATGTATTAAAAAAGTTTTCAGGTCTGCTGAAACCATAAAATATGTAAAAGAAAATATAGGGAAAATGCCACATGACATACAGCTCAGTAACATCTTTGAAAACTGATCCCCAAAACAAATAAAGTGAAGGAAAATAGAAATAGAAATAAAGTGAAGGAAAATAGAAAAAACCAAAACAAAGAGATACTCTAGTGATTGAGAGAAAAAAAACAGGCAAAAAATGGTTGGTGAGGATGTAGAGATAAAGGAACTTTCTTGCACTGTTGGTGGGACTTTAAACTGGTCCAACTACTATAGGAAACTATGTGGGGAGGTCCCTCAAACTACTAAAAATGAAACTACCACATGACCCAGCAATTCTACTCCTAGTAATCTACCTAAAGAAAAAAAAATACATTAATTCAAAAGGATTGCTATACCGCTATGTTTAGCTATGTTTATTGCAACACTATTTACAATAAGTTAGATATAAAAACAATCCAAATGCCCCAAAATAGATGACTGTATCAAGACGATGTGTTATATATACACATTGGAATACTATTCAGCAATGAGAAAAGTTAAACTCATGCTATTCACATCAACTTCAATGGAGCTAGAGGGGATCATGCTCAGTGAAATAAGTCAGAAAGAAAAATAAAACTATCATATGGTTTCACTTTTAGGAGGAATATAGGGGAGCCAAATAAGGGTAAGGGGAAAATAATAAATAAAAAACCAAAATTAACAGGCAACTATAAATTGGAGATATTCTTCAGGGAAGGAGGAGGATCAAAATGGGAGAGAAGACCACAAGGGATAATTAAGGTGATGGTGCATGAGTGAACTATTGATGGAAATTTTATAGAGACTACACCTAAGAGGAGAAAGCAAATATTGTACAAAAAATGAACAATGATATAAAATATATATGAATAAATAAATTATTTAATTAAATAAAGTCTTCAGGTCTGATGCCCATATCTACTGAAACACTTGAAACTGTTTGGGGTTTCCATAGTGCACTAGTCCAAAAAATTAAAACAACAGTAAAGGGGAAAAATGTACATATTTGAATGTTTTACTTGAAAAATCATCATTATTTAAATTATATTCACTATTAGTTGTATCCCCATGGCTTCAAATAGTAAAGTAATTATTCTCCTGTGTCAAATGACTTCATTGCTTCCATGAATAATTATTTTGTCACCAAACACTGTCGATGACATGCAGACTAATGGAATGAACATTGGCTTTGGAGACCAAAGGAACTTAGTTAACAACTAGAATTAATTTGTGTTGTTTCTATGAATTTTGGCAATTCACTTAGTCTCTTTAAATCAAATTCTCTGGGGCCTCCCTGGTGGTACAAGGGGTTGAGAGCTGCACTGTGGGACTTCTGCAATCATTACAGAACTTGTTCAATCCTGGCCAGGGAGGGAACCCACATGGCACAGCAGACCTTTCCTGCTTTGCCCCCTACTCCCCTTAGCATTGGATTTCAGTTGATCTGCCTGTTCTGCTCCCCACCCTGTCTTTGATGTGTCTCTCCCCGTGCCTATATTCATAAATAAATAAAATCTTTTTTTAAAAAAAATAACTTTCTTTATAAGTAAAAATTGAATTAATAACAGCTTAAAAGATTGATTTATAGGCAATATAAAAAGTGTTAATTCAGTGGCATTATTTTTGTCATAGTGTGGACTTACACGTCTTCCCTGATTTATTGATTTATGTATTACAATGAAGGATCTGAATTTTTAGAGAATTCCTCACAGGATAAAGGTAACTAAGGAATTCTCTTTCTATAATAAAAATATCTAGATACTCAGTAATAGAGCCTTTCTTAACTAGCAGGTAGTGTCAGTCCAACCATCAATGGTAAAGAGTTAATGGTGTATTAACCTCAGTAGTAAATGATGACAGGAGTTGATGGGTTTGTCAGCAACAAAATATTCAAAATGCTAGTGTTCAATATTCATCATTAAAGGGACATCATAGAGTAAGCAACGACTCTAATTTGCATTGTAGTATGTATTTAAGAAATGCAAACTATGCCAATAAAATATATATTGCGCTATAAAATCATAAGACTTCAAAAAATACAATTAGAAAGAGAAATAAGAAATGCAATGTTCCAATTTTAAGAAAAAAATCATTGTTTCATTATTTGGATTGTTCATGATAGAAAATATTTGACCTCTTTCACTGGGAGCTTATTTTACTAAATACATTTATAGTGATTCTAGATTTATTTCATTTTTGACTATTTTTCATTTAATATATTGTTTTGCTTTACAAATCTATATAAATTCCAGGGGTGCATGTTCATATTTATGTGTGTATAATCTCATCCCATCCACCACCAAAGTCCAAGTGCCTCTCCCTTTATCTACCTTCCCTCCCTCTCCCACAGACCCTTTCCTTCCCTGTCTTAGAACTGTATTTTCACAGAGCCTAGGAGTTGTCTGTTGTTATGATTTGTTAGTTCTTTTGCTTTATTTATATTTTACATATGAGATAAATCATTCCACAATTGTCTTTTGCTTCCTGGTTTATTTCCTACAGTAATAACACCTGAAGTTCCATTCATGCTGTCACAAAGGAAAATATTCCATCTATTTTACAGCTTAGTAATATTCTACTGAATATAAATACCTAATTTCATTAGTCAGTCATCTATCAATGGACATTTAGGGTATTTTTCCATGTTTTGCTACTGTGAATAATGATACTATGAATATTGGTGTGCATATATATTGTAGAATGGCAGTTTGCATAGTATTAAAAATTACCTAGCACTGGTATTGCTGGGTAATAGGATAGTTGCATGTTTAGATTTTTATGGAATCTTCATACCATTTTCCACAGTGGCTGTATCTCTTTATATCCGTACCACACCAATTATCTTTTTTTCCTCTATGTCAACTCCAACATATGTTTTTGATATAGGCCATACTCATAAGTATGAATTAAGACTGGTAGGCGCTGGCAATAGTGAATAATTAGACTTTAATATACATATTTGACATATATTTCAACTTTGTGTAATCCCTTTACACAAATCCTGAAATATTTACTGAATCAAATATACACCTGAGAGTTCAATTTGAAGACATATATGTCTTTGTAATACCTTTTGTATAAGTGATATAAAAAAGCAACTTGTATTTTGGAATGTGAAAGAAAATGAGAGTCAATGCACCTATTAGGAACATTGTTTCTTATTCAAATTCTCATGCCAAATTGTATGAAAAGTTTACAGATTTAGCCTTAGACTCTTAATGGTCCTGCCATTTCTTCATAATTCCATTTTTTGTAATTTCCCCCAATTGTTTTGTTTTCCTTTCTTTTAAAACTGGCAGATTTCTAAAGGTCTTATAATCGAATTACCCATTAAAATCTGTTTGAAATAATTATCAGTGATTAGGTAAGAAGTTTGATAGGGTTATAATGCTTCAAATCAAGTGATAAATAAAATATGATCCAGAGATCAGAGTAACAGGTAGTGACTGCATTATGTATCTTAATGCTGTTAAATGCTCCTTAGGCTATTTTAAGCCATTAAATAGGAGGGTCCTGAGAAGGAAGAGAACCCTTCCAATTAACAAATTCTGAAAAGGTCAGCTTTGGAACTTAAAGTCAGCATCTTTGTCTTTGGGGCCTGAATGACAATTAGCCAAATGTCACAATGTAATTGAAGTCTTAGCTAATGCACTAGGTTGACAGTTGCCCCAGGATAATAATTTTGATTTGTGCATCTGCATCCCATCAGCTGCTGAGTAACTCTACTTTTCAGGTTGTCTGAAATCTACAAAGAATGGAGGCACACAGAAACAAACCTGAAATATCAAGAACTCAGAAAGATCATCTGCATTCCCCAGAATGAGGGCTTGGTGGTATTAACTAAGGTTTGAGGTGTTTCTTTAATTCACAAAGGACTTGTCTCTTATAGCACATACAATAAAAAATATGACACTAACATATTAAAAATAACAACTAAGCAACCAGGTTGTGTAAAAGAATATTGAAGTGTAAAACAATCAATATTATCAATATGGTGAAATCAAAAGTAACCAAATCTGGCAAGTCTAAAGTAAAATTGCAAAGTTGGAGAATATTATTTGTTTTTTGCATAGTAACATGAAAATAGTAGCATGAAATTTTTAAGAAATAAAGAAAAATGCTTAATCAGTTGATGTTTAGAAAACCATTAGTAATCATTGGAGAAAACTTTTATATGGATTTCTATTTTTTAAATGTATATAAGTTGTTTCTGTGTAGGATTTATATATATATGCACACATACACATATATTATTATTATTTGAACCTGATTATAGTATTGCAAGTAAAGTAGGAAAGGACTTAGATATTATCATCATTAAAAACTGAAGGA
The DNA here is from genome assembly GCA_019455555.1 of Galemys pyrenaicus. Lineage (NCBI taxonomy): Eukaryota > Metazoa > Chordata > Mammalia > Eulipotyphla > Talpidae > Galemys > Galemys pyrenaicus. The sequence goes on from JAGFMF010011392.1 coordinate 44,052, forward strand.
AAAATAGATCCAGGAAGTTATAAGATTTAGTGAAGAGCTTATGACTAGAAAATGAGTGTACTAGTATTTATAAGTTAAAATTCTGATTTCAGTTGCTTTATTTTGAATTAAAAATTTGTGTTGAAACACACATTATGTGTATTTTAGCGTTTATATACATATACACTTTTGCATCCAACATTTTCTAGCACAAAACTTGTATTTGCTTTTTTTTTTTTTTTGGTAATGTTTATGGAAGGGTGTTAAAGCTGTGTCCTTAATGAATTGCAATGACTTAATTGACAAATTGAATAAATACCTATCTAGGCAGTGATGCAAGTAAGTGTAGTCCTTTCCTTTACAACTTAGATAGCCTTTATTTAAAATCCGTATGAAAAAGTCTCATAAGCAAGATATGAAACTCATTGCTTCACTCAAAAAATTGTTATTTTGTTTTAATGCATAGAAAATTTATAAGTACTACTGATTCTAAAGCAATAATTTGGAGAAATATATGGAACCATGGTATTATAATGTGGTATCTGAGATTACATTATTTTTGTTACTTCTTAACAGAAGTAGATTTACCAAATTAAGGATATTTTTGAAAGAACACACAATACAATTGAAAATTTAGCTGATGTACCTGATTTGAAAGCACTAAAGAAAAATAATTTCACAATTTTAAAAATTGTAATTACCTGATATCACTATCTGGTGAAAGTTTCTAATGACATTAACATGTTGGAAACACAGCATGTCTTGTTTCAGATAAATTTTAATGATTTGATTACATGTAGTCTATAAATGCTGGAAACTTTAATAAAACTTTGCATTTTCAGGTTTATGGGTAGTGCATATAATTAAGACATTGTTTTATGGGGCCTCCCTAGTGGCACAGGGGTTAAATCACAGTGCTATCAAGCTATTGCCAGTCACTGTGACGTGAGTTAGATCCCTGGTTGGAGAGGTGACCCACATGGAGTGGGTGACCTCTTTTGTCAACCCTGCTGCTCACCTCAGCAGTATATTTTGATAGATCTGCCTATTCTGCTCATCACTCCATTTCTGGTAAATTTCTCATTCCTCCAATCTCTGGTCTGCAACCCAGTTCTTATATACATAAATGAAATTTTCAAAATGTGTCTTGTCATCTGGATTTACAAAAAGAGCTTTTGCTAAAAAGTATTATTAAAGGATCACAAACATAAGAATGAAGCAAGGTTACATTGCAGTGCTAATGCCATGAAGGTCTACATTTTAAAAGCAAATTAACTTAGAAAAATCATAAAAAGTTTTTTAAAAAGAAGCATCATTTCTTATTCAGCCCACTATAAAAGACTTCTCACCTGAAAGACATGATTTGGAGAGAAAAGACAGATATTAACAATTAAGAAAAAAATGTTAATCTAGCTAATGGCTATCTTGAAAAGTTAGAAGTAGAAAAAATAACCTTGAAATGGTATTGTCCTTAATTCATAGTCACTGAAGCACAAGAATCACAGAACTAATGTAGCCTCACAGATACTTAGGATTCTGCCAGGTTGTGTTCAATACTAATTAAAATCTTAAAATGACAGGGTCACCATGCTAAAACAGAACTTGGTTTTCAAAGAAGACACAGGAACAGGCAATTCCAGCTGAGTATTCAGAAACTGAACTTCTGAAAATCTACAGACATTAGCTCTCATGAGTGTACAGGCAAGAAAGATAAATCTCTTCTCCCTTGCTTTATTTCAGTTCAGGGACTCACCATTGTCATCTTTACTCAAGTAAGGGCCAGAAGGTGAGGAAGGTAGCAATGTGTAAATCAAGAGAAAAATCAGGTTTAAAAGGTGAAATGAATGGTTTGTAATTAAAATTTCTTAGGATTAAATAAATAGGGGACTATTTCTGCAGTGATAAGTATGGACAGGATCTTCTGTCCAACATTAGTAACTTCATAAGTTCAGTGTTAGAGTTTACCAAAGTAGCTATATTATAGGAAAGTGAAAGTTGAATAATGAACAGAAAAATATTACTGTTTCTTTTGCTCAATAAATGGTAATAGTAATTTATAGTAGCCATTTGATTCATGCTTGTTAGTAATTAGAGCAGATAATTTAAAGATGAGTTTAGCAAAACTCCGTTTATTTAACAAATAACCAAGACTTGATACTGACTCTAATTGTCTATTGTAATAATCATTTTAGTACAAAGACTGATTAAAATTTATCTTTTAAAGTTAAAAATGTTTTTATAGAAGTGATAATATATTAAGTAATGTCTCATTAACTCATAAATAGACCAAGTGTTCTATTAACTTGTTGGAACTATTTATAGAACTTCCCGAAGCCTAGAAAGTTTTCCTCTATTATTTCTTTGAATAAGCTCTCCTCTCTCTCTCTCTCTTTCCTTCCTTTTGCTGAATTTTGGTTCTGTTTTTTCATCTTTTTCAATTTCTTAAAGTGAAAGGTAATATTTATTTGAGCTCTTCTATGTGTTCAATTTGATGTGAGGCTGTATGTATATATTTCCCTCTTAGTACTGCTTTTACTTATACCCATTATCTTTTTTAATGATATCAAACAGTCATCAAAGTATTTCTTAAATGTCTGACTTAATGTTTTTTCCTCTCTTTGGGTCTGTTGTGAATTATCCTCAATATCACAGACTGATCCTCCATTTGATCTGTTCTGCTTCCACAACTTTCTATTTTTTTTTTTTTTAATATCTCATCTGTTGAGGTTTTACATCCTGGATCGCAGTTATTTTTTTATTCAAAACTTCAGTTTCCATTTTCTTTCATTAAATATAGATCTCAGTATGTCTGTTTTCTTTTATCACTTTGGTCTTTCCTAGTTTTCTTGTATAACATTTAGTTGTTTTTCTGTTGTTTTTTTTTTCCATTTCTTTGATTTTCTTTATTAGGGTGATTTTGAGTTATCTAATAGGATGATAAAAATCTTTTATTTTTTTGTGATTGGATTCTGAAGAGCTGATCTCTGTTTGTGAGATCATATTGCCTCAGATGCAATCTGTTGTATCTTTTTGCTGACCCTTTGCTGCTTTATATTTCTCTATTTTTTAAACTATTTATATTAGTAACTTACAGAGTTGGACAGTTTTATTTTCCAGAAAGTGGCATTATGATTTTATTTAGTTTATTTTTTGGCCTTTGACAGCCTCTGTAGGTTTAGAGAACTTATCTTACAACTGCCTAGTTGGAAGTTAGGGAGGAGCCTGTGAATGTAATGGAGGTAGAAATGGTTGATTTTTATGCCACCAAAGATAGCTTTTCTGGGTTTCCATACCTATAACTCTGCAGTCTCTACTGTCAGTGCAATTCAAGAGACCAGATTTGATCCAAAGGGATAGGATAGTGGTAATTCAGCCTACTATCCCTGTTCTTTTCACTGGAAACCTGACCTTTTGTGAGTACATACCCCCTCCACATGTTTTTCCTTCCAGTCAATGCATGTACTTCCACACCATTTAGCTCTCACCAGAGAGCTATAGCTGAAGATGTATCCTTTTCACTCCTACCACAGCCTCCAAGAATTTCTCTCTATATACCTCTTATCAATGAAACTGGCCTTTCCTTTCTGTCTCTTCTCTTTCAAAGTCTGTTGATAAAAAGTTATGCCTTTTTATCACTTTCATTTTGAAATATGTCTTCACTGTTATGAAGTTATTAACTGACATAATAACTGACAGTTATTGCATTCTAGGCACTCTGACATTGTCAAATTTCTGTCTTCTAATATCTGTTGTGACAGAAGAGGTCATTTGTCAAACTTCTACCTCTTTTAATGTAAACTTTTAGTTCTGGTTCCTTATGAAATCCATACCTTATCTTTGGTGTTCTTAATTATCATTGTGATGTAAATTTTCTCATACATGTTCTACATGTAATTATAGTGAATATAAGGGGTTTTGAATCTTTCAGTAACTACTTCATTAATATTTCACCAGATCTACATTGTCTCGTTCTTTCATACATTTTCCCATTCCTTCTAGAGGTTCAATCAATAAAAATAATTTTTAAAATATAAACCTTCTTTACCACTTTCTATGAAATACTCATTATTTGATTACTTTTGAAGAATGTTGATTAAAATCTAAATAGCCTAGAGAGATCACTCTATCTATCTATCTATCTATCTATCTATCTATCTATCTATCTATCTATCTATCTATCTATCAATATCTCTATCATTTATATTTGTGTTTTTATAGTACCTACATTGATAAGATAATATTTGTTGATTTTGAACAATACAGTCACTGTTATTCTTAAATAGAAAATATAGTGGGAATTAATCAGTATTAAAATAGACTAGTACTTATATCAGTGATCCAGATAATGTAGAGACAGGTCATTGAAGCACTGTGATATTTTCCCTCCTACTTTATTAAAAATTTTATTCATGCTGGTATTATTGAGAAATGCAGTGTCAAGAGACATTAAGATGGAAGAACTATGACATATGTGAACACTGTTTCTGTGAGTAGATGAACACAATGAAATAGATATTTGACATTAATATCTCATTTTATAGCCTACAGTATGTCTAAATTAGATATTTCAAACAAATGATTGTTGTGGAATCAAGGAAAGGTGAAAAAAATCTTTAAGGTAGAAAATGGTGGGTTAATAAAGGTGGAGTTTATAATATCTAAGAAGATATTGTTCTTGATATTATATCATACCTGTTCTATTTTAGATTTTTAAGGAAAAAAAGAGGCTATCAATAAAACTTGATTCTAGTCCTGATTCTTTCAATTGTTTGATATTGAAATCAGGATTTTTTAAGACTAGGTCTTCTCATCCTCCAAATTAGTAGATTGGTGATACCTTTGTAACAGACTTCAGAGAGAAATACTTTGTGCACAGTGGCAAAGTTAGTAATTTCTCTGGTCTTTATAGAGATTTATTAAGATTAAAGAATGTATTTGCAACTGTAGTCAGATGACCAGAGAGGATGTCTACATTTCACTTGACTTCACAAGAATGTACAGAGCCATAGTACTTGATGGCAGCAACTCATATCAGGTTAGTTTGCCTATGTTGAATAGTTACCATCCACAGAGCTTGCTTTTTTATAGATGGATCTTTGTAGGATTGTGTGACATGTAAACAACAAGGGGGATTATTAGAACTGTTTCCAACATTGCAATAGAATATATAATATAGCAAAACATGTTCTTGCTTCTCTTTCTTCAAAAAATAAGTACATGCACATACAAAGATTTGTAAAAATCATCCTTCATCTTAGCTTGCTAGATGATTTGTAGTGGAAACTTCATATTGCAGATAATCCATTTATATCAGCATTCATATTTGGACCTTAGTCCAGAAATTATGTTATCAATCAGGAAGCGCCATTGGATAGACCCATCTTCTTCCATCTCTTTAATATTTCTACTTAGAAAAGTATGCAAACTACCTAATGTCATTGATTCCTTACTTGGAAATCAGGAATATGATGTTTTTTTTTCTCATTGGGAAAAGTAAGTGGTGTTCATGATTAACAGACTCATAACTTTATGTTTCCACTTCACTTTGTTTCTAATTAAAGTGAATTATTTCAGTGAGAAAAACATAACTTTCTAGTAGTCTACAATCCTGATAACAAAATATTTACTTCAAATGGAGAGTTATTAAATACTTAAAAAGTGTTGCTGTAATTCTATATGTTCAGTGACACAGGGATGATACCAGCAGACAGGGTGTCGAAGCAAGGAGATGGAGGACTACTGCTCTCCTAAGCAAACAGCAAACCTCCTAACTTCTCCATAGCTTTTATTGAGCAGAACAACTAACAAGCATGTGTTACTTTCTACAAAAAGCACAGCCCAGAAGTTTAAGGATGCATTGTCGTGTGCCAAACCCCTTTGCATGAAACTAGTCACTACTACTATCTAATGACTTTTTGTTTCCTTATTATCTTCTCCAGAGTGGAAGAGTGTATGACTTGATCCTAGTTGCTGTGTGCAGCTCCTTTTAGTGGAACTTGTTTCCAAGACTCGCAAGGATCTCTGCATAGCACCCTTTTCTGTCCTTGACTGTTGCTTATAGCTCTTTCAGCCTCTGGCTTCCCCAGCAATAAAGATGTACAATATACAACTGAAAGAGTTAGAATTAGTGATTTAGATTGACTTCTACATGCTGCCCATATTCCCAAACTTCTTTATTCTTCATTTTCTTTTTACTCTTCTCCTCAGCTTCTCCCTGCCCTCTCCTTCAATTCCCTCTCTCCAATGCCTTCATTTTTGCTTCCTCTTCCACCCCTCATCCTTTTATTAGATAAAAATCAGAAGGAAGACTTTATGAAGCAGAATCTATTATTGATGTCACATTGTGCTTGAATGTAATGTTAAGTGGGAAATATCTTCTAAGTGTAGTTGATGGGTTATGAACATTTTTAGTTCAAAATGACTCAAAGATATATATTGTACATAATGACCTAAAATACTCTTACATAATCTGAATAAAAAATTTCATTCAACTCTCCTTACCGATGACAGGTAATATGTGGTACACACATATTATATTTTATTTCATTTTTGCTATTTCAAAATGCACTTGACTCATATCTGTCAAGTTTTGCTTTTTTACGATGCACTTATGTGCTATATGACCTACAGTATAAAATTCATTCATGAAGGGACATTCATTGTTACTGGACCTTAGTAATCATGTTTCTACTCAATATAAAATGCTGTTTTTGTTTGCTGTTTTGTTTTGTTTTAATGACTAAGGAACTTGTAGTCAGTGGCCAGTGCCCTAAAGTAAAGTTATGGATGCAGGTACAGGTTATACAATAAATTTTGTATATATGTTTATTAAATTCAATTTATAAAGGATCTTCGTTTCATTTATCTCTTGTACATAAAAGTCATCCAGATCTAAAAGTAATATTCATAATTGAAATTTTTAGTTAATTAGTTTCTAGCAAAACATAATGTGACCTCTTAAACTATCAAGATTTAGGGCTATAAAATTAGGGCATGATTAAGTGGATAATTAGATATAAAATGCATAATAATTCATTTTAATTTTCACCTATAATATGTATTTTTAAGGTATTTTAAAGACAATTTGAAGCAATGTTTTCTTAGGGTGAGATTTTTATACAACAATTTGGGTAAAGTATGGGTTATATTGATTAGGATATTTCAAAATTGACACACTAATTAAGAATTAGTTTTGCCAAGTTATAATTTTTATGTAAATAGGTAAGATCCCTTAGGTTTATTTACTCTTAATAAAGCTCATTCTAATATTTTTCTTATATTTGCCTTCATAGAATATACATTTCCATTCTATACAAAAACACATTTAATTTTATTCATTATTTTTATATCAACTATTTTTTGTTGTTGGAGAAAAAATAGAAAGGGTTTTTTGAATTATACCCTCTCAGAAAGTTATTAAAATTCTTATGTTTCAAAGGTGCATATTTTAATGTTTCATTTATTATATTATGAACATACTTTTATTTCTAATTTATATAAATAACTTACTATATGAATGAATAAGCTTTATTTAACACTTCTCTATATCCAAATATTTATTATACATTAAAATAAACATTTTATTGAAAAATATGATTATTTCAAAATTACTCAATTTTAAGCTATATTTTAATTTTCTCGGTGCTTTTCAGTTGGTTAAAAACATGTGCTGGGACAATAGTTCTCAGCCATGACTTCACATTTGAATCACTAAGGGCAAGAGATTTTAAAAACTGCAACTCTGACGTTCTTTACTAGAATATTTAATCATACCAAAGGGTTGCTGGATGATCACCCTAGATGATTTCAATGTATAGCTAAGGAACAAGAACACTTAAAAAAAAAAAAAAACAAACCCTTGTTTTTAGCAGATCTCAAATAAATCATGGTGTTACATTTTCTGTTATTTTTCCCCAAAATTTTACACATTGAAATTCTTAAGAATAGAGAAACAAGTAAGTCTGCCTGTATGATTTTCTTATTCAAATGAAGTTCTAATCCCCTAATCAAGTTTTCAATTACTTATTCATTATTCAAAATTATGTTTAGTGATTTACATATTGTCATGTTTGTGAAAGAACTTCAAATACTGTGTGTTTTACTACTACAAAATGTCTTTTCCAATTTTTTTTGTAAACAAGTGTTTCTAGTATTTCTAAAAAAAGTATTAAATTGATGTTAAATTTTGTTTATATTAGAATGATATAATATTTATCTATGAAAACATCCTTGAAATTTTTAAAATAAAATCCAATATTTTGAACAAAATATTTTTGTAGTAAATAAATTTCATTAAATGACTTAGAATTGTAACATGCACAAACACACACGCATAAATGAAATGCCATTATTTTATATCCTTGTTAATTTTTCACAATATAGGATTTCTCCCACCACTAAAGCACCCATATTCTCCACAATACTCCTTTGTGCTTTCCCCTTCTGTTTTCTCCCCTCCCCACTCCTTGTCACTCTCCTTTTCCCTTTTCTCTTCCTCCCCTTCCTCTCCATGATGCTTTATCTAGGGTCAGCTTTCAAGGGTTGATTTTAAAGTTTATTTGTCTAATACTTTGTTTGATTTGTCTATATTCCTCACATAATGAAACTATCTGGTTTTTATGTTTCTCCTTTTGGCTCACGTCACTGAAGATAATCCCTTCCAGGTTCATTCACGTTGCTGTGAATTGCATGGCTTTATGTTTTTTGATTGCTGAGTAATATCCCAACATGTATTTATGCCATAGCTTCTCAATCCACATATCTCTCTTGTATCTTGTAGATTATTTCCATATTTTGGCTATTATAAACAGTATTGCTATAAACATGGAAATGCTGATTTCCTTTCTAATTAATGCTTTCGTGTTTTTTGGGTAGATACCTAGGAGTGGAATAGCTGGGTCATGTGGCAGAACCATTTTTAGTCTTTTGAGAAACATCTACACTTTTTTATATGGGGATTGGAATAGTGTATATTCTCACCAACAGTGTAAGATAATTTATTTTTCTCCACACCCTCACCAGCCCATCTTATTTCTGGGTTTTTATTATGGGCCATTCTCACAAGCCTGAGCTTGTATCTCATTGTGGTTTTTATTTATATTTTCCTGATCATAAGTGATGGTGAACATTTTTTGTGTGCCTCTTGATCATCTGCATGTTTTTTTTTTTTGGAGACATTCTATCTGCGCATTTTTCAATTGGGCTATTTGTTTTCTTTTTGAGTTGTTACGTTCTTTGTAAATCTTCAGTATCAGTACTTTGTCACTTGTATGGTGAGCAAATATATTCTCCCATTCAGTAGGGTGTCTCTTTGTTTGGGTTATTGTCTCTTTTGTTGTATAGAACTTTTTAGAACGATCACTCCAGTTGAAAAAATGTCACTTTTATATGTGATGACTAAATGAAAAAAATATTTTTGGAATATTGGGTTTTGTGATAGGAAGCTTTGCACATTACATACATTACATAAGATTTATAAATTATAATATACATTATCAGTTATAATATATATAACATCAATACGTCATTTATAAGTATACATCAGTAGTAACTAAATATAATTTATATGTAGATATTATAAATATATGCACATAGGTATGCCAATGCACATATGATGTTTTCAAGAAGTAATGTTCAAAGATGAAAATGTACTCAATTAGTATAATATCTATGGTAAAATTGGAAGAAAAAGTAAAAGATCAATGAAGAACTTGCTGTGCATACAGCAATTCTACATGTCCTTATATTTTTCCCAATAGTAAGAATTAGATCAATTCTTTCTGTAATTGAGTCATTTGATTATTTAATACAGAGTTGTCACAATTTATTATAATTTATGACTATATAATTTTAAATATCAAATCACACCTCTTTAATTTATTAATTGTAATTTTTAGCACTTTGTTAAGTATCTTTACAATATTTATTTCCCTCAATATTCTTAGAATTTTTATAATTGTAGTAATCTTATACTTAGGTGAAAGTACCTATAATATTTTTAATATTTAGTTGCCAATTATTCATATTTTTACTTTGAATAAATGTTTATACTAGAATATTTCTTTTCTAGTACTAGAATATTTCTTTTCTAGTACTTGCTGCATCGAAGTTGAAAATGAAGTTGTTCTGAGCATATTATTGAATCTAGTTTTAGTTTCAGCTAACAAAATGAAGTGGCATACCAGTCTTTCACCACTAAATACAGAAAAATATTAAATGTTTTAGAATCATTCCTTTCTGCAAAGTTTAAAAGAAATTAGTTACATACACAGTAATATTTGAATTATCTTTAAGGGGAAAATATTTTAACAATTTTCCTTTTCAGCTAATTTTCATTCCTCAGATATTTTGCTCTCATTAATATTTTCAATGAAATTGTTTTTGGATACATTTGCAAATATTATTTCTCACCTTATCTAAATCATTATAGTTTTAATAAAATTTAATGATTTTATCTTTGGACTTACTTTTATGTTCTATGGTATAGAATATCTGTAAAATTTTAAACTTGTTCTATATAGACTTATTAATTGCTAATAATGGTATGAATTTCTGTACATTCAAGACTTGGATGCATTCTATTTTCTTTAATATTTTGTTTCAATTCTAAATTATTACATAATGGAGATAATAATGGGGTTTATTTTGTGATACAATGAAAAGCAGCTCTGGAAATTTGAGATTTCATCTTTGACAGTGAAAGATGAGTGACTGAGTGATATGAAAACCCACATTCTGAGGTTGAGCAAATTATTAATCATTTTCTCATGCTTTTCTATATTATTAACATTTATTTTTATTTATTTGTTTGTTTATTTATTTATGCCTACAAAGCTGGGGTGTAGTCCAGGGGTGCAGGAAGGTGAGAAGATTCACCAGAGATAGATTGGTGACAAGAACAGGAAGATATACTGAAATGCACTATTGAGGGGAGCAGTAGATAAGGCAGGAGAGGTCTGCTGTGCCATGTGCTTTGGCACCCTGGCCACGGATCAAAATTGTGCTGCAGTGGCTCCTGATAGCTTCATAATTCTGAGACTTAACCCCTTGTGTCACCAGGGAGGCCTCCTTAATATTTCTTATCAGACCTTTAGTGTGCTAATTTACACTCTCTTTTCCATTTTTAATATCTAAACAAAAAGCAAAAGATCATAATAATTGGAGAGAACAGTGCAGTTACTTTCCTATTGGACATCTTTTACATTTTCAAGAAAAGTTCAGGAAAACTAATATGTATTAGCTACTGTCTCATTTCCAGTTCATTGCAACTCCTCTATGTTTTATATTGTCTGTTCAGTTCTCATAATATTGATGGAAGAACCCTGTATTTATTCTTATTTTACAAAAAAAAAAAAATTAGGCAGGGGAGAACAGAAAAAGTGAATTTAAATACACAAATGCCAAACTTTAAAAGCTAGGCCATTCCTAGTATAGCATCCCATAATGTAGACAAACACTTCAGTTGAAGCAAACTCAACAACAGGGACAGCTTTATAATTATTTTGCTTTAAATTAAGGGATAAAGTAAAATAGGGGAAATGATGAAGGAGTACAATCAGAAACTAAGCATTGTATCTAAAATCACAAGTACTTCAATTATAGCTGGGATTAATAATGACACTGACTAAAGTCTAGGACAGATATTGTGCCAAGGAACCATACTGGTTCAATTTAGTTTTATAAGATAGCTTCTAGAAGAGTGTGCTTCTTTCTGGAAACTCCTGTTGCAGTTGAAAATGTTTAACTAATCTAAACAGAGAAGAACTACAGACATATGACACTACTTGGAGATTGACTTGATTTGGTGTCCAAGTGAGGCTGGCAACAGTAAGCTATAGGACATATTCCAGGATATATGAAAATCCTGGCAAAAATATCTGAATACTCTGGCTTTGGAATGTTTACTTTGAGCTATTTTGCTATCTGGGAAAAAGAAAAACAAGCATAAACCCATTCAACATAATTTATTGACAGAAAAGCCTATTTATGCTTCCATTTTGATAAACAGATGAAATGACAACTTGCAGCACATGGGTCTTTTGAAATTCCATTCTTAAAAATAAAGGGAAATGCATGTGGCAAAACACATTTGGAAATTTAGCAAACCTCAGATGTTTATCGAGATGTTTGATGAACTCAAACACAGCTGTGTACACTTCTACCATGGAAAGTGGCATTTTTCCTCAAAAACAGCAAAAATCCCTTCATGCTACCAGCCCATTTATGATGAGAAACAGTACCATAAACAATAGTTTTGTTCATATATAGCATATTTTTTTAAAAAAGAAAGGATTGTTCTATCTCAGTCCATGCACAAACTAAAATATAGGTAGGACAATACTGTCTGCAAAATAATTTATTGCCTTGATAATGTCCTAAGTGTTATTACAAGACAATCCATTTTGATTTGAATGACACACTATGAGCCGCCTCAGAGCAAATGAATAGGAAGTCTACTGGCATGATTTATCTGACAACAAGATCAAAACAATAAGTTAGTTCAAAGAATTCTACTTTTTAAATTTGTACATTACTGGTTGGAACTAGTAACTTAATTATATTCAGGGTTACATGGTGTGGATAAAAAGACATCTTAATATAAATGGAAAACAACATATTATACTTGAAATATTTAAAAAATAAAATACTGCTTATGTGTGTTCTCTTCAAAATGTAGCAAAAAATACCAGTGTTACCACAGCAAAACAAAACAAATGGAACAAAAACAAAAGTAAAAAATGTGTTGATCATACACAGAAATACCATGATGTTATGTGTATGCAGTTATATTTAACATTAACTTCATATTTGTCACTTTCTTCCTAGTTAATGTGCAGTCTCTTTCCAATAAGAGCAGTGAAGAACAATACAATGTCAAATCAAAAATTAAAAATTATTAAAATACCCTTTGAGAATTAAGGAAAAGCATATTTTCAAAAGTCTTCTAATATATTTATAGGTGTTCTATGCAAATTTCAAATTCTTAATGTTTAGCATTTTTAATTAAGAATTAGGAAAAACAAAAATTGTTCTATGTAATTATGTTTTGATTTCAGAGCCCATTCCTCCCATATCTAATTCCACAGCAATCATACAATCATCATTTAGAAAACATGGGAAATCCAAATGTGTAAATAAAAACATTAAATGAGTTAGATCATCTTTAGCAATGTAATTAATGAATAATCCATTTTCCAAATATTTTAACTAGGTAATATTGCTCATTGTCTTACATTTCCACATCTATTAGAATTATCTTTAAGTTTCCTCTTAGCTCAGTTTTTCAAGATGAAGAAGCAGATTCCACATTCCCATAAGCAAAGGTAACATTAGAGTATTTGGTGGATTTTTAGAGATGTATATGAAATTTTAAAGACTTTAGATTTATGTAGATAAGAATTTAAAACTCAGTTCAGCATCTTAGTGGTTGTAAAAATATAAAGCACTTAAGAAGGTTAACACAAATTGTGCTACACTTACATGAGATAATACATGCAAATCATCTTGACTTATATCAGGTTCTCAGGCGGTACATATGTTTTTCAAAGTAGACTATTTTCTTAAGATTCAAATATACATAGTTCATCTAAAACTGCAGAATAACAACAGAAAAGAGTTACACACACTAAACTGTTACACACACACACTGTCTGTTACACACACTAAAAATAGCACCGGCATATTTAGAATAACCTTTTCAAGTAGTTCCTACAGTAATTTAGCTAAAAATAAATCTAGACAATTCCAATAATTTTAATGATCATAATGATGATCCTGAACTGCCAAATGAAGAAGAAAACGATATCTCAGAAATCTATAAGAGGCACATTTTGAATTGAAATTTGGTTCAAGAATTGAGAAACTCATTGTGATTATGAATAGCTAACAATTATTTGATTCCCCTCATGGGTTTTTCCTGCTCACAGTTAAAGGGTTTTAATAAACTTATTTCAAAAACTCTTTACGTTTTTGAAAAGTGATGGGAACTTCTGAACATGGAGAAATTAGGTTAAATGGACTAAGCAAAAGCCCTCACAGTACCAGTCCAATCCTCAAGCTTACTTGAGGACAAGGTTCATGGAGTTAAAATTGGTGTTCAGGGACCTCCCTGGTTAAGCGCCTCACTTTGGGCCTTCCGCAGCCCCTTCAGTGGGAGTTCGATCCCCAGCCAGGGAGGGGACCCACATGGCGCAGCAGACCTCTCCTGCCTCGCCCATGCTCCCCTCAGCAGTGTGTTTCAGTCCATCTGCCTGTTCAGCTCCCCACTCTGTCTCTGGTAGAAATAAGAAAAATGCTATTTTTCAAATAAAGGCAAGAACCACCATTCTACTGACCAAAAGATAGTACCAATTTCCCATCATTGTTCTTATATTCAATGTAAGGTATAGAATCTAGGTTAAATAATTTTTAGAGTTCCATTAGCATGTGACTTTCTTTGTCTTTATTTTTAATGATGTAGCATTATTTCATATACTTGTTTGTTTTTTATAATACAGATTTCTCCCTTCAGTTGAAGAAATTTTATCCAACTGCAAAGCACCCATAATAAAGTCCTGTAGATGCTCTAGGAAAATGTGTACTTATAAGTCAGAAGGAAGAAACCTCTGTTTAAACCTAAAGAAGGAATGTTGAATGATAAAGTTGACTGTTACCTGGAAGTCAGGAATTATATTGAAGGATACAGAAATCTTTTTTACGTACTTCTTAATAAACCACAAAAGAAACTGCATAATGCTTATATGTGTAATATATGCCTTGATTCCTGGAAGATTTCTGCTGTCTGAATTTGAAAAAAAAATTGTAATTTATTTTAGGTGATATTTCATTCTCATAGTCAGTGACATGATAATGTTCAAAATTCCTTTGTGATAACAGAAAAGATCCTAAATGATAGGCAAAGGGACTATATTTCCATATGACTAATAATAATAATAATGGATCCTCATTTTATACCCAAAATCAACTCAAAGTGTACTAAAGACTTAAACATAAGACCTGAAAAGATAAAACTCCTAGAAAAAAAACCAGGGAACTTTCCTTCACAATGGTCATGGCATTTTTTTTCATTGTTGTTGTTATAATAGATAACAAAAGCAACAGTAAGCAAATGGGATGACAAAAAAAAAATAAAAACCTACAAAGTAGGAAAAAAAATATTTACAAGCCATTAACTATATAAGGTGGTAGTACCTAGAATATATGTTAGTGTCCACAATTCAATGGCAAAAACAAAACCAAACAACCCATTCAAAAAATTGCCAAAGAATTTGTATATATATTGCTCAAAAGACATACAAACAGAAACCAGGTATATGAAAAGGTACTCAACATCAACTAATCACTAGAGAAATACAAATCAAAGCCACAATGAGATTTTAGCACTTTGTAACTGTTAGAATGGTCCTCAAAAAGTCAAAAGATAACAAATATTGGTAAAGGATGTAGAGAAAAGGGAAGCCTTGTACACTGTTGAAGGGAATACAAATTGGTACAATGATTATGGAAAATTGTATGAAGTTTTCTCAAATAATAAAATCAGAAATCCTATATGATCCAACAGTACTACTTATGTCTATATACTTAAATGATTTCAAAGCAAGATTGTTGTAAGATATCTGCACTTATATCATTGCAGCATTATTATTAATAGCCAACATATGGAAACAATCTAAATGTCCATCACCATATACATGAATAAAGAAAATGTACATTCATAAAATGGAATATCATTCAGTTTTCAAAACTAAAATAAACCTTGCCATTTTTGGAAATGTGGATGCACCTGACATTATGCTATCTGAATAAGTTAGACTTGGAAAGATAAACCTCACATGATCTCACATAAATGCAGAATCTAAACTTCTTGAACTTATAGAAACAGAGTTGAATGTTGGTTAACAGTGACTACTGAAGGTAGAAATAAGGTTTTTTTTTAATTTAATCAATTATATTTGACATCGTTTATATTCCCCAGGGAGTACCCACCAGTATTCCACCTGTGCACCATCACCTCAGTCCCTTGTGCTCTTTCTGCTCTCATCCCTGTCTTTGCCCTCTCCTCCTTCCCCTAAACCCCCATGGTCTCTTTGCTTTATCTTGGCTTTTGGTTTTGTTGAGTTTTTTGTTTGCTTTTGGTTATGATTGCCCATTTCCTTGAGCTTATTCATTTTTGCTGCTGTTGTTGTTCTTTTATATTCCTCCTAATAGTGAAGTCATCTGATATTTTTTTCTTGCCTTCTGACTTGTTTCACTGAGTATAATTCCTTCTAGCTCAATCCATGTTTCTATAAATGGCCCTAGTTTCTCATTTTGATTGCTGAATATTATTCCATTGTGTATGTGTACCACATTTTCTTGATCCAGTCATCTACTTTTGGGCATTTGGGTAGTTTCCAGGTATTACCAACTACAAATAGTGCTGCAATAAGCATAGGAGTACAGGCGCTCTTTTGGATTGGTATTTTTGTGTCCTTTGGGTAGATTACTAGGAGTGGGATTGCCAGATCATATGGTAGTTCCATCTCTAGTAGACTGAGGAACCTCCATACGGCCTTCCATAATGGTTGGATTAGCTTGCATTCCCACCAGCAGTGTACTAGGGTTCCTTTATCTCCACATCCTTGCCAGCATTTACTGTTGTTGGGTTTTTTTTTTGATGTATGCCATTCTTACTGATGTAAGGTGATACCTCATTGTGGTCTTGATTTGCATTTTTCTGATTATGAGGGATGCTGAGCATTTTCTCATGTGCCTGTTGGCCAAGTGTATGTCCTCTTTGGAGAAGTGTCTTTTAACTTTGTCTGCCCATTTTTTGAGTGGGTTTCTTACTTTATTTTTCTTGAGTCTTATGTGTTCTTTGTATATCTTTGTGATCAGACCCTTGTCTGTTGTGTGGAGTGCAAATATTTTTTCCTGTTCAGTGGGGTGTTGCTTTATTTAATGTTTCCTTTGCTGTACAGAAGCTTTTTATCCTGTTTTAGACCCACCTGTTTATCTTCTCTCCCATTTTTATTGCTTTGGGGACTCCCTCCTTGAAAGTGCTATTGAGGTGTAAGTCTTGCAGCGTTTTACCTATGTTTTTCTCTATATATTTTATAGTTTCAGGTCTTACATTTAGATCTTTTATCCATTTTGAGTTGATTTTTATGCATGGTGTGAGAAAGTGGTCCAGTTTCATTTTTTTTACATATGGTGGACCAGTTTTGGCAGCACCATTTATTGAAAAAGCTATCTTTGTCCCATTGCAGATTCTTTGCTCCTTTATCAAAGATCAGTTGTCCATAGTTGTGTTGTTTTGCTACTGGGCTTTCTAAATGGTTCCACTGGTCTGTGTGTCTGTCTTTGTTCCAGTACCATGCTGTTTTAATTACTATTACTTTGTAGTAGTGTTTGAAGTCTGGGAATGTGATACCTCCAGAAATAAGGAGAATT
The DNA here is from genome assembly GCA_019455555.1 of Galemys pyrenaicus. Lineage (NCBI taxonomy): Eukaryota > Metazoa > Chordata > Mammalia > Eulipotyphla > Talpidae > Galemys > Galemys pyrenaicus. The sequence continues at coordinate 61,461 of JAGFMF010011392.1, forward strand.
TTTTTTTAATTCTTTTTTATTTATTTATTTTTTATTAAAATATTTTAAAATTTACATATACTTGCCATTAATTGTAATCTCCATGTATTCCCCATCACCATCTCACCAGTGCACCATCACCTCAGTCCCTCGTGCTCCCATCTTCCCTCAACCCTCCCCCTCCCCTACCTACCAGGTGTCCCCAGTCTGTCCTTGTCTCCTCATTTTTGGTTTCTGTGTCTTTATTGCTGTTATTGTTATTATTATTATTGTTCAATAAGGAGAATTTTTTAAAAAATAGTTTAGAATGTCATTTCTCAGACAAATAAGTTCTGGAGAACTAATATACAGCTTAGTGAAGATAACTAATATTAATGTATTATATACTTGATATTTGCTATAATACTAGATCTGAAGTATTCTAACCGCACATGCACACACAAATGCTAACAATATGACAAGATGTGTTTGTTAATTATATTAATTTAATTAATTATTGAACAATGTATATACATATAAAACATCACATTGTACACTTGGAATGTGTAATTTTGTTTGTTATGCCTCACTTAAACAGAGAATAACAAATTAAAATGAATCCAATGTTCACATTCTTCCAGAGTGCTCTATTCCCTTCAGTCATTAACATTTTGAAACATTGTTGAGACCTTTTCTGTACTGCTCACCCTCCCTAGGCTACTCCTAGTTTACTTGGTCTTGCAAATTCAGCATTTAGAAGAGAAAAGAAAGTTTAGAGGCAGATTACTAGTACTGAATGCATGGAGTCTTATCTAGGAGAGAACTGAGGTTGGACCAACAAGACTTTCTGTTATTTCTTAATAATAGAGAGCACATGAGGATTTGTTCAAACTTCACCTCCTCAAACAAAATGAGAGCCATATTAAACCTAGACCTATCATTCTGATTCTTCTCTCATTTTACTTTCATTAATCTCTTGTGGTGGGTATGTGATATGATATTATGTTCCTTCCAGTTGTGAAGAACACAGACTTTTTCAAGACCTTGTCCTATGACTTCATGTTGAGGGAAGGACAGGGTAAGAGTTGTGAATGAGAGTCATTATGAAGGCTCAAGTCAAATTAAGACAATAATCTCAATCACCTAGGCCATTTAGGCTGCAACATTTCCCACATTCTGTATTCACTCATGCATTTTTCCATGTATTCTTTCATTCAAAATATTTGTATCCTTCAATGTAACTCCTGACTTCCTGGTAACAGTCAACTTTATCATTCAGAATTCCTTCTTTAGGTTTAAACAGATGTCTCCTTCTTCTAATTTACAAGTGCACATTTTCCTAGAGCATATACAGGACTTTAGTTAAAATCCTTTCTGGGGGGCCTCCCTGGTGGCGCAGTGGGTTAAGCAATGCACTATGAAGCACCACAGCCACTGCAGCATGAGTTTGAGCCCTGCCGCCGGCCAGGGAGGGGACCCATGTGGCGCAGCAGACCTCTCCTGCCTCACCAGCTGTGTACTTCAGTCATTCTGCCTGTTCTGCTCCCCACTCTGTTGCTGGTGAATCTTCTCACCTCCCTGGACTCTAACTGGACCCCAGCTCTTGTGTGTATAAATAAATAAATCTTTAAAAAAAATAAAATCTGGGCAAAAAAAAGAGAAGTATTATGAATATGGGAGAAAATATAATTATAAGTGATATCCAAAAAAGAACACTGCCATTCATGTACATGATACAGTATTTTTTTAATGCTATATATTTTTTTTTTATTGAGGTAACATTAGTTCACAGCAGTATATGTGATTTAGTGGAATACACTTATACTTCTTCAGATCAATGTTACCACATGACACCAACCACTGAAGCGTTCATAGTCTTCCATCATAGACCACTGGGCCCCCTCCCCATGTTGTCCCTATCACTATCCTTCCCCTCTTTAGCTTTAATTATGCATTATATTTCTTGGGATTGTTTTGGTTTAACTTTTACTCATCATACATATAATATAGAGCTATCAGACAAAGCATCATACAACACAGTTTTTAAATGAACACAGCACAGGCTGTGTTCTGGAATCAAGAAACTACTATAAACATGTGGAACATCTCATACGTTGTCACTAGAGATGCAGTGTTTTATTCAGCATTTAACCCAAACTTGCCTATTTCATTCAACTGGAAATGATAATGGATCTTCTGGCATTTTATAATAAGAAAATGCCCCTTAATGCTCAGATATATGAAGTACAAATCTTCAAGTGACTTCACTATTTTAAACTGCCTTATCTTTGAGTATCAGGAGAAAAAGGATGCAGTGAGAAATTTATCCTCTGTTACAATTCAGGCTATTCCTAACACTTTTATGAATTTTTTGTCAATGATATCAATAAATTTTGATGTCTGACTTCTCAAAAATCAATACCTACTGCACAACCTATTTCATTATAATGTCATGGAGAGGTTAATTGGTATGCTCAGTATCATGGGGTGAATCATTCACCAAGCCATATCTTAAGAAACCTAAACTTGTGAATTACAACCCTATTTTTCCAATAAAAAGCACTACTTAACACACACACAACTTCTTGCTTATAGAAAATACTATATCCTAACTTTTTCCTTAACCTTCATGTTACTTAAAATGTATGTGTTAATTCAGAGATATTGATAACTATTTAGACATTATGAGCTTCTCAAACCTTTGAAAAGTAGTATTATAACCTTGAACACATACAAAGAAAAATGATGATCTTCTAGTTTTAAATGGAAGATTTTCAGGGAAGTTGTGTTTAAAATGTGACTTTCTTGTCTTATAACTGGGTCTTTGACATATTCTTAATAATTCAAGACATATGCCAAATATTCGACAACATAATTCTTAATCCATGTGCCTTTAGCAGGTGACTACTCAAAGTGCTAGGGCATGGAACAAGAGAGAGCTAAAAGTCCTCATAGGATGTCTAACATTGGTAGGGGACTGTGAAATGCAGCTTCATTTTTTTTACCTGATGATAATTTGTTTTTTATTCTCAGGTGTGTTTTGTTCCCATTACATCTAAAATTTTAAGGGAAGATTCCTGTTTAGGGGATCTTGATTTGGGTCTGATATTCTGCATTTTTTATAAGCTCCCATGCTGTTTTTCAGCATCAGTAACAATTCAAAACTTGTTAGGAAGTAGTTCTCAACTCAGTCACATTTGCAATAATTGGAGGCCTAGAAAAAAAAGCAATTAGAACCTGAGGTGAGTCTCATGTTTTGGGAAATTTTTAAAGCTTCTGAGACAATGCTAATTGACTATAAGGGTTAGAAATTACCAGGACTGGAATTTCAATCATTTTTCAAAACCCAGTTCATTTTTCCTCCTCCATAAGACTCTCTTTGATAAATCTTCCCTATTGATTCCATTCTTCACTTTTCTCCCACTTTCCTGATAATCTGTAGCACGTAGTCAAAGTGACAAAATGGATTTTTACTTTTATAAATTCACTACATTTGTCAATGTGTTACCCTTGTGTCCTTAATAAAACACTTTCTGTGAATACAAGGGCTTCACAGTCTCGGCAATAAACAGTTTATCATTATAACTTGAACATATTGAGTTCACATTTATAAGTAACATTCTCAATCAATTAGTAATAACTGATATTTGAAAAACAGTTCAGAAAGTGGTTTCACACGTTCTCATTCTTACTTGTACACAAAGTAGTTTTTACCATATACACCAGAAGATGAAGAGAAGAAAGAATTTTTGAATTTAATATGGGCGTTATGTGCTAAAGTCAAGATCAAATATTGATTCCTTGGCTCAAAATAATGTGTGTGTTTGTGTGCATGTACATTATCAAGAATATATCATCTTTTATATATAATATAGGGAGCAATAATGGGCTCGTTTTATATTCCTTAGTAACCAGAAAATGTCACATATATTGAGTCATTGAAAATTAGCAACAGTGATAATTAACTTGATAATCAACTTAGGTCAAAACTGATTTGAATCTGCTAATTTGGATATTTGAAAATACACACATATATATTTATGCCAAAAATATAAGGATTGAGTTGTGAAACAATATGTTATATTAAAATTGATGAGCATCTCAAACAAAATATAAGGTCTTTTAAAATCCTAACTCTTCTTTAACTTTACATTATCTATTAGCAATAACATACACATATATACAGATATGTCAGGACTCAAAAGTGTTCACTAACATCCTAATTTGGCACTATTACTTATATTCCAACTTTCTTTAAGACACGATAATGCAGGAACAGACTTGCTAAGTAATTTTATAAGACGAGTGAATCATTAAATACAAAGTTAGGATTAAAACCCAGTTAGTCTATCTCTAAAGTTCATCCTTTAAATAAGAGAGGGAATAATTTTGTAAAGTTACATTAAAACACAAAATTTAGGTGTTGGGTGTGGGGAGGTAATATTTATCTGAGGAGGTGTGATCCTATACTTCTGAACGAAATATAGTGTTGTAAAGATTTGTTTTTATTTATTCAAGCAAGAATCGGGGTGTAGAGGGGGTGAGAGTATTCACTGGAGACAGAGCAGAAAGCAGAACAGTCAAATCTACTAAAATACACTGCTGGGGGTGGGGAGCAGTGGGTATGACAGTAGAGGTATGCTGTGCCATGTGGTTTTGCTCCCTGGCTGGGATTGAACTCACACTGCAGTGATTGGCTATAGTGTGATAGCGTTGAGACTTTAACCACTGCACCACATGGAGGCCCTGCATATACAGTGTTGTAAGCCAATGTTACCTCAACTAAACAATAAAATGAAATGAAACAAGGTATTGAGAAGAAAACAGTGCACCAATTTCCAAAACCAGATGTTGCACTCCAACACTGTGGTAGATAGCAAAGGTCATCATAAGGCTATGAAAGAAGTCCAAACACTTATGCTCTCAGTTTGGAGTAACCAAGGAAAACAAGACACAGTCACTTCCTGGATGGAGCAATGCTGATACTCACATAGAGAAGAAATTGAGCAAGATAAGTTCTCACAGTGTGGGTAGTGGTTTGCTCTACCCCATACCCACAACAAAGTATTTTTTAGGAGTGTTCTAACCATTTCCTGATGGGTAACACTGATCCAGGGCACCTAGAAAGTATTTTTTGCTGAATACCCACTTTTCTTCTGGGAAGCTGGTATTGCTAGGTAGTGTGCTTCCTATACAGTCTCCACAAAAACCACATTGGGCACTGAGTCTTGAATGATCTTTCCTAGACAAAGACATCGTACATGTGTTGCTTCATTTTTCTTGGTGGAGAGGTGTGGACTCTGTGTTATTTCTTATAGGAGGCAGGAAACATAAGAAAGTCTGCACATAGATTCTTACAAACACTGTATGTGCATTTTCCCTTAATATCTTTCCATGTATCCTTACTAATAAATCTTAGCTGTGAGTGGTACTATATGCTGAGTCTCAGGAGTCTTTTCTGAGAAGACCCTAGATCCAGGGTCTGGTGGACTTTGACATATACATATGTCATTTACTCAACCAACCATTATGGAAAGTAAATATTTGACTCATTTTCAGAAATCAGAAACTAAATTTTAACAACTGAAAAAAAAATAGACTCTGCTGAAGATCTGTTTAATGGCAGGACTAATAAGCAATTCTATGCAAAATCAAAGATAGAAATGTTTAGGATGGGATTTTAAAAGTATTTTCTGACCTCTTATATGCCCACAACATTAAATATTGATTTATCTCTGTAAAACCCTTATCACTCAGTCACAAATCCATTCAGTCATATATGTCTTCATTGAGTTACAAGTCCCAGTCACAAATTAAGATCTGTTACAGCTTAGAGCTTATAGTATAGTTTGATCCATCTGTGAATAGTTTTAAATTAAGAAAAAAAATGGTAAACACCCACAATCAACCCATTAAATGTTCACCTATGCCCTATTCCCTCATTTGTGACTGTGAGTCTCCTGTCCCAAGGCTGTAATATGAATATTTCATATTTATTTTCAATTTCAATTGTTTTATTCATTATATCCCAGTTGAGAATTAATGATACTGAAATAATCTTGATATTAATATTTTAAACTCAAAATTATTCAACCTGTTTTTGTTCTCACAATTGGGACTGGACAAAAATTGACCAGACGAGCCCTTTGTGAAGAGCGTGGTCACTGCTAAGTATATGTAAATAAGGTGCTCATCATTTCAAAATTTATGGAGTTGCAGGCATGTTTTCATGAAAAAGCTCTAGTCTTTTGATTAAGGCTTAAATCTCCTATCCTCAAAATTGAAAGCTATTGTGCCTAAGTTTTAATTGCTTTCCAACCTTAACATTATTATTCCACCATCCATCTACTGACCTCTCAAACTTTATATTCTGATAATTTGAAGGTATTAGCAGACACACCTTGGTAATTGCAAGATAATTCTCTTGGGGGTAGTTGATTTTGTTTGCTCAAATAATATAGCAATTTCTTTATGAGAAGGTAATGCTATTTGTGGACTGAGAATAGAACAAAGTTAGCACTGATTATGGAGTTTTAAAATTATACTTTGGATCTATCTTGAAGAAAGCTATATGGTTCTTTGCTAATATTTAAAGGTAGACTATGAAATTTTTCAATAACAAAATGAACTTATGTTAGGGATCATCCTTTCTTCTGTAATTATTGCAAAATATCCCATAGGCATTCTATTCATATTTGCAGCACTATATTGTTATTTCATTCTTTTCCACTTTTGTTATCTACAAAAGCTTTTCTCCGGGTATATGACATTCTGTCACACACACACATACACACACACACTGAAATTATTATTTCATTAAAGTGAACTCCAGGTTCCAGTCATCCTGGTCAGCTACTACATTAGTCAGCTAAGGCTGCCATAAGACTTTACCTTATTCTAGGTGACTTAAAAACAAAGTATGTTCTCACATTTCTGGAGGTTGAAAATCTGATATGAGGGTGCCAGCAATGGTAAAATTAAGGTGAGAGCCTCCTTCTGGTTAACAGAGGGCTCCCTTCTCACTCTATCCTTACTTGGCAGAGAGAAACATTCCCCTATCTTTGTGATAAAGTCATCAATCCTATTGGATTAGAACCCCACCTTTATAATCTCAATAACCTTGATTACCTTCTGAAAATCCTGTCTCAAAAAACAGTTACACTGGAGATTTACATTTGAACATATGAATTTGTCATGGGAGGACACAATTCAGCACACAACAGCTCCATGAGAAAGAGCCCCTGTAAATGTGACTTACATATGTGATAACTCTACAGAGTTAAGAGTTATAGTGATGTTATATATCATCAATGCAAACCCTTCTCCCCCCAAAAAAAAACAGCCCTTGAGAGTTGAAGAAATCAGGATTAAGGACAGTACTCTGAGGGGGTACCAACCAAACTTTGTTCCTTGTTCTGCTTTATGGTACAATGAAGTTGATTGTATTTCTTTATATAAGCATGCTTTGTTATATGGCGTCAACATATTTCCTCCCCTAACCAAAAGTTGTTCTCATGTATTTTGATATTATGCCATTTAATTTATTGTTCTGGAAACAAATTAATCTTTTAAAATTTTTAAATCTGTATATGCATAAATTATTAGCTAAAATTAGGATTAACTTTGTATTTGAACTTGGTACAAATATTAGGGGGAAAGGTAGTCCTGAATGGATTACACAAATAAGTTTATGGACTCCAACTCCAACTGCAGACCACCAATATTCCAGAACCACAAATCCGATAAGATGATTATCGAAGAGTGGATCACTGGGACCTGAGGGTGGATGGAGTTAAGCAGCTAGGCTGGGTACAAAACCAGAGAAGTGAGCCTTGGAAGCAATCTTCCTTCTGAGCCATCTCCCATGGTTCGGAGCCAGCTCTCAACATGCCATTCATTGGGTTTCAGTTTGGAAGATCCAGGAGGATATTTATGGATGGATTTGTATCCCTTTCTTTTACTTGTGTTATTACTACTTTATTGCCCCTTCTTTTGGAAAATAAAACCGTTTATTAACCTTTGTCGTGTGTGACTGCAGCTGGGACATTATAAGTGCCTTTTGAGCGTGTGGGTGAGGACCCAGTTTGGGAAAGCCACTTTATATTAGGGTTGCCCTGTAACACAAAAAAGAGAAAAATAACCATGCCTAATTCAAAATGTGGTATCTGACTTAGTGGGAATAATTTCAAGGTATTACAGGACAACCCTAATATAAAATTGGTTTCCCTTATAGGGTTTGCCTTATTTATCTTATAAGGTTTGTGGTTCTTGGATATTGTTGATCTGTAGTGAGTTGGAGTCCATAAACCTATTTGTGTAATCCCTTCAGGACTACCTTTCTCCCTAACAAAGGCATAATTTGAAATTCACCTTCTCCTCTTTGCAAACTATGATCTCAATTAACTTGTTGAAGCATAAGTTTTCATCTATTTACCTCTGGAAAATGAGTTTTACTTTATGTTATAAACTTGCATATCTAACTCAGGAGGAATAGTAATCACAGGAGGGGAAAAAAACACTTTCGATATCTGCTCGTATCTGGTTTTCATGAGGTGTAACATATTTTTACATGTAGGGATGTTTAATGAATATATACTAAATAAAGAGTTGTCTGAATTAGAAACTAAATAATTATATATGAAGTATCTTCTATACTTCAGAGCATCCTTAGGAAATAAAAGTAATGTATAAGAAGTCCCTTCTCTCTAGACTGTTATATGAAAAAAAATAATAGTACCATAATATATAATCAATCCAAATGAAATATGGATTGTAATATTTGTAAGACTTAATGAAAAATTAATAGATTCAGATCAATACCAGATAACAAGGAGAATTTTCATAGAAGAGTTAAAGGAATAAAATGAAATGAAATTATTAAAGAAAACAAAAATCAGTAAGATAAAGAGGATCTCATGATATTTTTTGGTTATATTTCCTTCTTAGTCAATATTATATGACTGGGCCCGCCCTGGTGGCGCAGTGGGTTAAGCAACGCACTATGAAGCAGACCTTAGCCACTGCAGCATGAGTTCAATCCCTGCCGCTGGCCAGGGAGGGGACCCACATGGCATAGCAGACCTCTCCTGCCTTGCCCGCTGCTCCCCTCAGCAGTGTGTTTCTGTCAATCTGCCTGTTCTGCATCCTGCTCTGTCTGGTGGATTCTCTCACCACCCCCACACCTCTGGCCTGTACCCCAGTGCTTGTATGCATAAATAAATAAATCTTTAAAAAAATATATTATATGACTATTTTGTGTAAGTTCTTCAGGTTGATCAGTCTAACACACTTTGATATATATGTATCATAAATACATTAGGTAGTTCTATTCAGTTTACTACGACTATTTTCTCTGATTTTTTTTTCTCTCTTTCCTAGAGTGTTAAGATGACTTTAACAATTTTTTCCACTAGATTTCTACTATACTTCATCTCTGTCCACTTGCTTGGGCCAAGAATAGACACAGAATCCGGACTTTTTATAAGAACTATTAATAAAAATTCCAAGATAATTATTTTTCTTCTCCCTGTGAATCTGAAAGACATTTAAATATTGTAGTAGTTATGTGGACAGAGAAGCATTAAACTGTCTTGTTAAGGAAATAAATTCAAGATGTGAAAATAAACATAAGAAGAATTCAGAAGGAATTGATTGTTCTTGAATATTTTCCAGTCCAGATTTTTCCTCCCTCCCTCCCTCCCTTCCTTCCTTCCTTCCTTCCTTCCTTCCTTCCTTCCTTCCTTCCTTCC
>JAGFMF010011392.1:73271-117831 GCA_019455555.1 Galemys pyrenaicus
GGCACAGCAGGAGAGGTCTGCCGCGCCATGTGGGTCCCCTCCTGGCAGGCAGCAGGGATCGAACTTGTGCTGCAGTGACTGCGGTTTGCTTCATAGTGCATTGCTTAACCCACTGCGCCACCAGGGAGGCCCGAAACTGAGCATTATTAATAGAAATTTTCTGTTGATATATTTCATAACTGTCCAATACATTGTTGTTAGGGAACCTTGGTAACTGTGTCCCTTTTGCCATATTCAGCATATTGACATTTCCTTTAAAGTGAAGGGTGACATGCCGAGTATAGATTTGGCAGTTATCTGAGGAATTTGATTAATGGGAGCTGAATATGCTGATATTTTCCAGTCCAAATGGAACTTAGGCTAAAAGCTACTGGATTTCAATTTCACTTAAAAGTCCACCCTGTTTTGAGAACACACTAGTCTTTCATTTTGCTTCACTCTTCCTTACTATTCCACACCATGAACCTATTTAAATATCTCAGTCTAAGAGAAATCATATTAATGGGGTTATTACTAACAATATATGCTTTCTCTACTTCTGAGAAAAATGTTTTACATGTGAAATATGCTGCTTTTCCCTTTACTCTAAACAAATGACTTTAGATCACTGAACCAGCCTTATCAACATCTTCTAAGAATCTGTTAAAAATTATTATCTTCAGTCCTGTCACAGATCTAAGAAATACAGAAAGTGAAGTCTGGTGTCCAGATACCTGTGTTTTAACATGTGAAGAAGACCTAACATTGGAGACATACAGCATTGCTGCATCTCTTTACTACTAGTATCTATTTCTTCAGCTTCCACCCTCAATGTAAAGATACACCTTTTGCCTTTAAAGTAGCATTATTTAAATCTTTTAGCTTCAGGCATGGATAAAGTATAACCTGATTTCTTGATCCCAAATCCAACATCACAGTGACGGATTTAGGTGGCAAATTTTGTGTCATGTTCTTTCCCTGGGATTACTCACTTTTGGCCAGGAGATACTGGTTAACTATTATTATTTACACATTATCTTATCTCTATAGCCATGTGGGTCATGAGGAAGAAAGGAAGAATATCAATCCCTAGAGAAAGAGGTAGGTGGGCATACAATACCACTGTGCCCAATTCAACACTCATCAAATTCTGGAATCCCCATTCCTCTTTAAGGACTTTCACTGTACTTAGTGTGCCTTCTGAGTAACTTTTCTCAGAACATTAGCATTTCCCTAACAGATACTTTGATATAGCTCCTAATTTTCATGCTTGGAAGGTTAAATTGGCAGACATTTCTAGAGTTTTTCTGATATTTTCTGATATTAATTTTATCATGGGGAGATGATTTGCTTATAATTTAGGTCAAAACTGTTTCAGGTGAATTGAAAAACTCTTTCCACCGGTATTAGTGCTTTCTCATTGAACTCTCTAAAGAATGATGGTGCTCTATTTCTTGTAAATACCTTTTTCTAGAAACTTGGGTCAAATTTATCTTCAGTCAAATTGAAGAATTTTTGAGTGAGATGTATCACAACTGTATTTCACCCGAATATTTTAGTTACATTTAATGTCCTACATCTGCAATGTTCCCTTGTATCTAACTACAACTCAAGAAAGCAAGTATTGAATGAAACATCAAGGATATTGTAGTCAGTAGAAATCTTGTGTTCTGAGTAATGCTGAGATGCTCCATACACGTTGAGATGTGCTATTCTGTTCCATTCTCTGCTTATAAAAACCAAAATCATCTATACAGGTTACTATCTATTGAACATAAATATTCTATTTCACTATTTTCATCAATATGACTTTAAAATCCCAGGAGATTCTTGCCTACAAAGTTATATCCACAAACAACTTTATTACTCATTCTCAAATTTTCTAAAATCTTCCAATTTTCATCAAATCGTTAAAAGAAAGCATCATATTAGACAATTTGAGACTATTATCTCAAAATCACTACCCTACTCTAGTCATGAAGAAAAAAAAACTGTTATTTTATGACCTTTTATATTATAAAAGTAAAAATAAATAAATAAAACCCTATTATATTATGACCTTTTATATAAAAGGTAAAAAAATATAAAACAATAAATAAATACTACACTAAAAGAGCAAATTTAACCAACATTAAAATCGCAGTGAATGGTGGAGGACTTTCAGTGCTTTGGAGGTGGGTGTGGTGTGGTAACATACACCTGTTATCCTATAACTCTAAACTGTATACACTGATATAAACCAATGTTACCTCAATAAAAAGTCTTTAAAGAAATCTCAGTGAATATACTGATCTTGCTTTCCTTTTCCACTCATTACTATGGTGCTAGCAAAATGGCATTCTCCCTTTAGTAAGAAGTAAAATCAAATTTGTCGTATGAATAGGTAATTATGAAGTGAAGTTTGGGAGAGCTAACATTTGACAATTTAATGTTTCAAGACTGCACACTTATTCATAATACAATCACACATCAAAGCAAATATAGTTTCTATAACTACTTGTTCCTATTTATGAGTCTCCATATGCTGATTAATATGGCCTCACCATAGTTCTATTTTAGATTATTAAACCACCTCCCTCCAAGTCTCTACCATCCCATCGACATTGGACCCCAGTGAGAAATCTGAAAACAGGTTCTCTCCCATCTACACTCAACTAACTTCCAAATATCCTTTCAGGGTAAACAGAAAATTGAAGTCATTGCAGGAGAAAATAAAATGTTTTGGGCTCCTATTATTCCTAAGCTAATTCCACTGATAAGGTTACATTACCCCAGAGATCCCAATAAATGTAATTTTGAAAATCAATTAAAAATGGACACAAATTATTACTTACAACTATTTAAACCTACGGCTCACATCTAATTCAGGGCTTCTTGATAAACATGTAACTAAAGAATATGTGACTCCTAAATTGTGAATTTCTTGCCTATATTCTTAAACATAGAGTCTGCCTAGGCTTTATGTCTACAGAGAAAAATAAGGAGATAGCTTAAAGTGTAGACTTTTATCCACTTACTTAAACATTTGTAATGGATAAGAAAATGGAGAATAATTAAGCCCTCCATCCTCTGCCCTCAGAGACAGGTGCGATGACTCCAAGTTAGGAATTAGAGAGGTATGTTTTTGTTTTAAGCATAAAATTTAACTTATCAGGCCAATTTTATTCAACAAATCTGATAAGAAAGTTAGTAAATAACTCCCAGTGGCACAAGGGTTAAGCAAGCACCATACTGGAAGCATTCACAGCCACTGAAGCACAAGTTTGATCCCCGACCAGGGAGGTGACCCACATGGCAAAGCAGACTTCTCCTGTAGTCAGCTGCTCCCTTCAGCAGTATATTTCAGTCAGTGTGCCTGTTTCTTTCCCACCCTGTCTCTGGTGAATCCTCTCACCCCCTACACCTCTGGCATATACCCTAGTTCTTGACTGCATAGATAAATAAATATTAAAAAAAAAAAGTTAATGAATATCAGTGGCAGACAAATAGCTTGAAACATTTGGGAAAAAAAAAAAAAACAACAGAACCTATATATTACTTTCCATACCAAGGAAGAATTAGCTGCAGATAGAATTAAGATTGCTAATCAAAAGACATTAAAATAGAGGGATTATCCTGGATTATCTGAGTGGCTGAATGTTATCGTAGGGTCTTTAAAAGTAAAAGAGAAGGGATATATAAAGGTCAAAGTGATACAAGAAGAGATGAATGTGACCTGGCATTGCAGGTTTTGGAAATGGTGAAAGGGGTCTTGAAATGTGGATAGCTTTTAGATACTGAAAAACAAAACAAAAACTAGAAGAATTTTCTCTAGAATATACAGAAAGGAACCTAGTCCTACCAACACTTTGATTTTAGTCACAGAGATCTGTATGGATCTGTGAGATCTGTGCTTTGACTATGAGGAAACATAATATTGTAAGAGGGCTGTGAATGTTGTTCTTCCACCCTGGCTTCCTGAATGAACACAACTGAGGGAACTGTCAAGAGTTGTGGGTCCCATTAGTCTTGTCACTCCAGAGCTTAACTTCTTGAACAGGGACAGCTGGAATGGAGGCTTGGAGTGGAACCCTTCTTGAGGGTTTCCCAATTCTGCTCCCTCTTTGTCTTGGCTTCCCCTCTACAGAGGAGGAGGGACTCCTGCTTCTGAGTAAGGAAATATTGTCATCTCTCAAGAAAATGCAGCTAATATTTGTGAAAAATTACACATGTACATAACCTTTTGTACTACATATCTCAACATGAGCATCTTTAAGGGTCAACGTGGGTCCAGTTTTCTCCATGAGCCATTTCCTTGCACACTGACCACCCCCACAGCACTTTACACTCTCAGTCACAGTGTCAGTTTCCATTTTTAATCTACTAAGGCTATCTTCACATTTTGTTACTCCAACAACAATTAAAATAAACAAGACATTTCATGTGAGAGTTTACAAACTCAGAAAAGTGAACCACTACTTCCCACATACAGTTATCCATTTAGGTAAGTTGGAGCCCTCTGTTTAATCTGGTGGTTACTGTACACTTTTGTTTGTATTGTGTTAACTACTAATGCAATCATTTTTTCTTTGCCCTCATTAATATTGCCTCCTATACTCCAAGTTTACTGAGTATAGTGTTTTTTGCACCCAAAAGTTTGTTTTAAACTTTTTTTGCATGAGGTAAAATACTACATAATTTAATGTTACCTTTATTAAACACTACTTGGGGGTATTTAAACCATTAAAAGAAGAAATGTAATATTTGGGAGTATTCATAAAGATAAGAACACCCCAACTCTACCAAGTGTCCCTTCTCAGTTAAAATAATACTAATGTTTGATGAGAAGCCTGGTTGGCCTTCTTAAAGACCCCACAAAAATCTCACTTGATGTGGTTGTGTTGCACAAGGTTGTTAATATTTCTCAAGGCTGTTTCCCAAACACCTCTCAATGTCTCCAAACCTTAACTAAAGTTAGACCTGAGCATGTTCCAGGTCTAATGTTCCTATTAGAAAGTAAAACTGAGGACGCAACTGACCTTTCCTGCCTTGCTTGCTTCTCTCTTCAGCAGCATATTTCAGTACATCTGCCTGTTCTGCTCACCACTCTGTCCCTGGTGAGTCCTCTCACCTCCTCCAACTCTGGCCTGTACCCCAGCTCTTGTATGCATAAATAAATAAATCTTAAAAAAAATAAAGTCAAATTGAGGAGAACAAAATTGGTATAGTGCATAAAGAAAAAAAAATCTGGATATGAGTATTTAATAAATGCTTTTAAAGTATAATATTATAATATTGAAAGCATTTGTATATTAAAAATCTCTTAAATTCTTGCACATGCTTCACCTGGATTGAGGCCATCTTATTGATTAGAGTTGGACATGTGGTCAATATAGATATTCTATAGATGTATCTTCACATGAGTCATAATGGGAAAGTATGGGTAATATAAAACACGTATGTGTTTTGCATTAATAGTTTAATCATAAAAACATTTTTTAGAGACAGGAACAACAATCTTCAAAGTATAAGTTATGTCAAGTAAAAATGTAAATCAGAGAAATATACTTCCTCAAAATAAAGTCATATACACAACACAAACATGCACACATTATGAAAAAAACTCCAATAAAGACTTTTGATCATGCAATGGACTACATAATCTGGCATTGTGATAAAATGGATAACACATTTTAAAGAAAGTTATAATATAAAGCAATTTCTAAGAATTACAATTCAATAAAATTCTCTGAATATTAAAGCTCTGCTGAATATAATTTTGTCCTCTCTATTTCAGAAAGCAATTTAAAATCTTACAAGTCATTAGAAATGTTTCTTATATTTGTAGTCCATTAAATTTTACAAGGTACTTTCATATGCATTGTCAATTAAGTCTCACAAAAAACTCATGAAAGGCAAAGCATTATTATGCCCCATTAATATAACTCATGGATATATTAGGCAATTATTAATAAATATTTGTTGTTGAAATGAATGAATTCCTATTTCATTTCAAAGGAAGGTGACATTAAGAGTTAACTTGTTTGCTGAAAGAGTCAGATTCTAAAGTCAGAAATTAAACCTTATGAGCAAACCTTTCTATTCACCATGAATATGACCTCCCTTTAAATGTGACCTCACTTTACTCAAATATACTTAGAAATAATTTATTAAAGTATAAGTGGGTCCTTGTCAGTCTTAAAGATATATTTTTAAATATGACCAAAACCTAGTCAAGCTTAAAGGTTTATTTTTGAATATGATCAAATTTTAGTGGAATAAAAATCTGTCTTAAAGCAATATAGATAAATCCATTAATATTTTAATGGATTAAAATATATTTGAAAATTTGCAGAATGCTGGAACTAGTGTTACAAGTGATGCAAAGCCTTGGGAGTGGGAGCCTGTCTTCTGATTTGTTTGGTGTTTGCTTGACAGTATCGGGAAGTCTAAGGAGACCTTTTTAAAATATTCTAAATATATAAAAATAATACAGTATTATGAATGGAAGACATTTTATTTAATAATAGTTCTGTTCCGTTGAGAAACATAATATGGATTATTAAATTACTACATCTATTACACTTACTGATCATTACCCATGTTCTTTTAACACTGCATGATTGGAAGAAGGGAATTAATAATCCTTTTGTAAACACATGCATTTGATATTAAGAGAAAACAAAGGTGAAAATGCAAGTTTCATTACACAAATATCCACACTAACACACAGCCAATATTTAACATTATGGTATTAAAGGTCATGTTAAGGCATGAACTATGACTCTTAGTCTACACTTTTCCAAGCTTGAGTTAATCAGATAATAACATTTTTACCTCCACATTGGGGAGAATAAAATGCCCAACATTATTTCATGGATAATTGTGAAGATGAGATATACCAATATATAAAAAAGAACTTTAAAAATTATGTAACACTTAAAATGTAAAGAGTATTTTATTTAAAAAGTTATGAAATAAAATAAAGAAGACCACAACACCTTAAGTTATGTAACAGAATAGAAATAATAAAACGGTTCAATAAAACAGCTGAAAAAATGTCAAAAAAATAGCCAGTTCAGGTTTAATTGCCATGTGTGCTGTCAGGCAACTAGGCTAGTTAGAAATTGTAGTCTAAGAAATCACCATAATCTGAGATGAAAAGAGAACGCTAACCTATACAAGTAGCAAATTTGGATGGGAAAAAAGAAAGGTGAGAGAAAAAAGGAAGAAAGGAAGGTCAGACTAAAATATATCCTAGTTACAGAAATGATGAGAACAAATATAAATTTTTGACATATACTCATTACTCAGTAAGTGGGAACTATTAATATAATTTTACCTAAGACAAATTCTGCATAAGAACTCTTTTATATTGCATCACAAAAAGTGTGGGTTCGAGTGACTGAAAAATTGAACAACAGAACTCTGAACTATCAGTCAGTTTGATACAAGCATTTGAGTTATACACCAGTTAAATGCACAAATATGAACTTGTCTGAAGGCGTTTGGACTATCTGGGGAGACTTTGGAGATCTCATATGAGAATGCAGATGTCTTAAAAAAAAAAAAAGCGTCTGCAATATCACCAGAATCCAAGGTTTCTGTTGTACAGCACCCATATCAATTAGCAAATACTAATAGACTTGATAGAGAGATAGAGATATATAACACTCAGTCTGCAACATATACTAGCATTTGTTGAAAATACTACCTATATGCTTCATGAAACTATGGTATATTACTAGGCTCAGAACAAAAACTAAGTTTCCCCCCCCCCTAATTTTATTCAAAGATTTTAGTGCAACTCACAAGTTAGATAAATACTAAACCCAAACTGGACAATTTTGTGTATATATACACATTTAATACACACATATGTACACCTGTGTGTAGTTGTATATGTGTGCAAGTTTATTTTATAGAAAAGTTAGAAATGCCCCCCACAATCAATAATAATATAATTCTAATCTTACCAATTAATAATCACTGTTATCACAGAAATACAAATATTTTTAGAAATTGTTGGGCTCTGAAATATGTCTATCTGCCTCTATCCATAATTTTATAACATTTACAAGATAATAAAAAATTCATAAATTGCCTTTCAAAATTATTATATATTGTACATCTTTTTAAGGCCATTTATCTTAAAGTCATTCCTTTTAAAGTCTGCCTCATTAAAAGTTTGATTGTACTATAAATTATTTAAGCATTTTTTAAGAAAGTTGAAATTGTCTTTTTTTCTTTTAGATTTATTTATGCATATGAGAGGTGGGGTACAGTCCAGAAGTACAGGAGGTGAGAGGATTCACAAGAGACAGATTGGGTTGCAGAACAGGCAGATGGACCGAAACACACTGCTGTGGGGAGCAGCAAGCAGGGCAAGAGAGGTCAGCTGCGCCATGTGGGCCCCCTTCCCGGTAGGACATATGGAACTCGCGGTGCAGTGCCACAGGTGCTTCAGTGTGGCGCTCAACCCACTGCGCCATCAGGGAAGCCCTAATTTAAGCATTTTTCTACTTAAATTAACATTTAGTATTAATAATTAAAATACACACAATACCATCTTGATGAAAGCAAAAAAAAAAAAAACTTCAGTGTTTGCAAATTTCAATCATAATGTATTGTTGGAAGCACTATTTCATTTATTGTTCATTTATATTTCTACTGATGCTAACTATCCATGCTCACAGATATCCCAGTATCCTCTGCTGACACAGAAAAGGCTGGACTATGAGATGAGAGCAGCCGAATTTGTTCAAGGATACATAAGATGAAGTTCTCAAAATTAGACAGGTAGACTGATTGTCCTTCACCCAAATCTATAACATTTGCCTGCAAAAGAATTTGTAGACAGGGTCCCACTATTTTGAGGTGAACCTCAGAAAAACACTTCTTTTTTCCCTTGTCCTCATTAAATTACTTATGTTGAAACACTCACTTATACTTAATAAAACTAAAAGAAAAGTATATTGAGTTAAATGGTAATGTAACCGGTTAAGAGATTATAACAAATTACCAAATTTTCTGGTTTGTTTTGCTTCAGTTTTGTTTGCATTCTTTCTATAGAAATTCTGTACACTAGGGTACTGTCATATTAAGGAGATGACATCCTAAAAACAATGCCTAAGAAATGATGATAAAAATGCAAATGATGATAAAAAGGCACCAAGTCTCATGAAACAAGGTCTATTTCCTCAACTATTGATTTTCTAATTTTCTGCTTGTGGATGAGGAAATTACTATTGTAACGGTACATTAAAAAGGTTGTCTAAATTTTAAAAAAATATATAAAAATGTATCATGTAGATATTTTGTTTGCTAACATATTAGTTTTCTTGCTTGAATAAACAAATATGTCATTTTAATTACCCAAATTCACTCACTTATAAGGAGTGAACAAAGAAATTTATGGAGTAAACGTTTTATTTTATTCACACTTCACTTTATGAAGGACCAAATGACAAGGTATATAACAGTACAGAAGTTTGTTTAATCTAACTGGTCCCTAAACTTTCTGTGGAAACCAGACATAATATCCCAGTGGGAAATATCTCTGATATTGTCTGCTTTATTCTTGTTTTCATTCTGTCAGACTTATACTAATTGTATATCCTCATCCAACATTTTCAGAATGTGTACTTGACCTCTGATCCTTCCTTATGTCAACTGCTTGGCTCAATGAAAACTATTAACTGTTGCCACAATCTCTGAGTATCAGGTTGAAATACCCTTACATTTTCTGCAGCTGAATCCTTTGCAGCTTTTCACATGCTTACCTATTCTTCCTGCTATAGGATCTCCAAAACATCCACAGTTCTTAGTTTAATAAAAGTTCTTGAAGAGTCTAAATGTATTTAATTGCATATTGAATAGCTTATTGATGATCATGTAAATATTATTTACTCATGTAATTCCTTAAATGATGGGATCATTTGCTCTTTGCAATATGATTTCCTCAAGATTGTATTACTATCTGATAAACAACCTTGATATAAAGTAATTAACTGCTCACGTATTTCTATCCTTTCTTTGGGAATATTCCTTGTTTTAGAAGCATAGATTTACTATAGGCAATATGATAGTAAATTTTAAAATAAATGTCATGCAGTGTATTGAACACTATTGAAATTGATGATAAATGGCTTGTGCTATCATAAATATGAAAGCAGTATCATTGGGAAAGTGACTGCTTTGGTTTCCTGTCATACCTTTTGACTGATGTTGGCAAAAGCAAGACCTTTTTCTCTCTAACTTTACTATTTTAGGACATGAAAAATAACTGATTTCAGAACTATCACAATGTTTACCTTTTTAAATGTTTTTTTATTTGTATTTGAATACAATGTATTAATCTTCTCTACTTTGGAGATTATACTATAGATATTTTTAATGTCTTGGTGAAACAACTGTTCATTTTTAGTTATTCTGAATTTAACTCACATTTCTGCCTGGAATTATCTCACACTTAGCTGGATCTTTACCACTTCCTATCCTGAAGATATTCTTGAAATGTACCTCTTCCAGCTGACAATTTTCCAGAAAATTTGACCAACTTTTAGTATCAGTCACTCATGAGGATGCATCTTAAACCTCTTAAATCTAGGAGCATGCCCTGATCTACCCCTAATGGCAGGTGTGATTACAGGTGTCATATTTCAGTTCAGGTAGAGTTTCTGGACTATTCCTGCCTATGCAAATTAATTAATCACAGGGGTTATAAAATGGAGTTAAAAGTTATAAAGATTTGAAGAATATTTCTATAGAAATGCTGGAATATAAGAAACCATATAACATATAGGGGAGAGGGTATCCAGGATAATTATAGTAAAGGTTAATCCAACTAGGATCAACAATTGTCATGTAAGTGACATTTTAATATAATTAATAAGTGCTTGGTTTCTCAATCAGCTTCCCTGGAATGAAATTCGAACTGGACTTAAACACATAATTTCAAAATTTACTTAGATTCTAGATATCTTAGCAACCTCTTCTTTAAAGTAGGAATAATAATAAAAGTACCTACCCTATGAAGTTTTTATGAGGATTATATAATTTAACATACAATATACTTAGAAAAGTGCCTTGAACATAATGAGTTGTAACTTATTATGAAAGAGCAGAATATAGAAAGATAAAACAAAAGAACAGACAAAACTAAACCTTAGAAATCTGAGTGTAGAATTGAGACTACCAGAGTGTGAGGGAGACAAGGAGCAAAGTGGGGAAAGGAACCAATAAACTATGATGTAGGATTGTTGGTACTTTGGTGGTTGATGTGGTATGGTAACATATATCTGAAGGTATTGAACCCATACCTTTAAATTATATAGAGTATAGTAGACTAATGTTACCACAGTACAAATTCACACAATTTTAAAAAGACAGATTTCATTGGGAAAAAAAACAAAAACAAAAACAAAAAACAACAAAACTCATCTGAACCACTCTATTATAAGTCTAAATTTGATTGTGTAGTACCCTATAGACCTTGGGATGTTTGCTCCTTAGAACCAAGTTTCTCAGGACAGAGTACCTGAAACTGAATCTCCTATGGGCAATTGTTAAAATCCAGGATGTTTTAAGAAGCACTCACATAATTTTGATGCACACTGGATTTTGAGAGCATTACCTAAAAATACAGTAGGCTGAAGTTGGTCTCTGACAGTACCTTGATAAATAATTCTTTGGTGTTTATTCAAATTGAACAAATTGAATCTACCACAGTTACTAGAAGAGAACAAGACTTATATCTGCAATGATTTTGCAGAGGATTCTTTCTATTATTGATGTGCTTAATTGGATATAGCACATAAAGAAATATGTGGGGATCATGATCAAAAAACATTTTCTCTGCCCCAAGAAGAGTTATTGCTAGCTTATAAACTAACTGACAAAATCTTAGCTGTTCGACACATTCTTGATCTATGTGAAAGGATTTGAATCATAAAATGACACAATTCCCCGAGTCAATGTCCAAAGTCAACTCTTTGCAAATCTCTACAATCCTCTATTATTCAGCTTTTTACTGATAAAATAGGACATTAAAGAAAAAATATAGATAAAATAGTTTATTAAAATATTTTCAATAGCTTGGACAGACTAAAAAAAACTGGCTCTTGGGAAATGAAGTTTGCTTCATTTTGCACATCACATAGTTAACAAAATGTAATTTTTAAAAATGTTCCTGAGATACCATTTTCTAATAATCTCCCTTATAAATATACTTAATTAAGACAAAGGGTATTTTATTAAATAGAGTTTGACTAAGGGCCCGCAAGGGATCACCTGTCAGCCTGATATTCCAAAAACTGTATTAAAATCATAGAATACACTTTTCTGGAAACAAACATTCAGTTTCACACAAAGAACTAATATTGCTTGAAAGTGTTATTTCCTCAGAACTATTAAAGGTGAACTAGAATATGCATTTCACTATATTATAACGTCCTGAGGTGACTTCAAAGCCAGAATTCCAGATGAGCAATAGATATGAGCAGAAAATAGATAAGCATGGGAAGGAGGAAAATGACATTGGTGAGAGAACTGAACTACTATTTTTGTTTTTCAGAAAATGCATTCTTTTGACTTCATGGAAAATTTACAACTGATGGACACACAGGCAAGAACTACAGCTTTTTCATTTATAAGCTTTAGATCACCGTTCAAGAGTTAACTCAGGATGAGGTGGCATGATGGATTACACGTGGAGTGGTATGGGTGCCTTAGTGGTGGATGTGTTGTGGTAGCATACTTATGAATGATGTGACCCTACATCTCTAAATCAAATGACTTCCATCAAGAACTAACAAAAACAGATTTCTTGATGAGAAGGACATTTTGTCAGGAAAATACACAGACACCACCTCTTCACATGATTATCAAATAGTTTCAATTATATTTTGCTATAGAAGGAACTGCTATAGATAAATAACAATGACTTTGAATGCAATTGTTTTATGTGTCTTCTATAAGGGACTGATTATATTGAGACCCTGCCTAAAAAGAAATTGGACAGGGAAGAAGACAAATCACCCTCAGTGTTACCATAATTCAATACATACTATCACTACATAACCAAAATAGTGAGAAATGTGTTCTGACTCTTTGTGATGGGATGGAAGATAGTGCAAATAATAGGAATTCCAGGAAATCTAGGACTTCCTGTGCCTCAATTTTCATAAGATCCTATAAGCACAGGAGGTAAAGCCTAAGGCAGTTAATAGAATAAATGGATACATATTAATATTACTCACTGCCCTTCAAAAGCAATGTGAAGTCTACAATTATCAGTCTTCACAGATGTAATTTCTAAATGTGTTCTTTATTCTTATCCAGGATAATCACAAATCCTCCAAATCAATGGGTCTTAGGTTGTTACCATGCTCTTGTTATTATAAATAGTACTGTAATAAACATTTACATAGTATAAATGTTATGGAAGAGCATATCATTATGCAAAACACAAGTCTGAAAGAAATCCCGTCCCTTAGAAACTCAGGAAATCATCCCTCCACTTTTTAAAAATTAAATAATTTTTAAATTATTGAGTTATTTGCTATTTATTATTTATTTATTTAAAGTATGGCTAGCTTATAATCAACAAAATTTTATTCCCCAAAGTCCTAGAGACTGGGAAGTCTAAAGTCAAGGAGCTAGGATAGTTGATTTCTGGTCAAGACCCACTTCTTGGTTCATAACTGGTATGTTCTTACTATATTCTCACTTTGTGAAAGGGGTTAAATCTTTCTGAATCCTCTTTTATAAGGCATTAATCCTATTCATAAAGATTCTATCCTCATGACATGAACATTTCTCAATACCATCATACCATCATCTCTGCCATTTAGGAAGTCAACATATGAATTGGGAGAAAGAAGCACAAGCATGAAGCTGTGCATGATCCAATAAAAACTATAAGTATGACACATAAGAATAAGAAATGCATTATTGTATACAAATTTATGTGTGTGCATGTGTGCACATGTGTGTGTACCCATTTATGATAAATGCATCCAACAAAAGAGGAAGAGAAGGAATCTACCTCATCATAATAAAGTCTATGTATAACAAACTTTACTCTGATAAAATAATTAATGGTAAGACACTAAAATTTTCTCTTTAAGGTCAGATATAAGACAAGATGCCCATCTTTTAAGCAAATATTTGTAGAGCTCTTAATAAGTGTCTATACATGTGCTAAAACTTAGGAATACAAACATATTTTCCACCATTATAAGAAACTTACTGCTTAACAATGGAAACAAATAAAATGTAATAAAAAGGTAATTACAACACAGATGTGTACAAGTTTTAGTGGTAACTAGAAAACAAATTTTTTGGGAAAGCAGAAAGGTTGACAATAGAAATGAATCTCAATAAACAGTTGTTATCACATACATAGGACCAGAGTGTTTGAGGCACAATAAATAGAAGTAAAGTGAAATTTCTTTTCTATGAAAGTTATAACTTATTTAAAAGCTTCTTTTGGTGTTGGTGTGGTATGCTAACATTTATATGTATAGGTGAGGGGTATAAACCTTTATCTTTAAATCATACACAGTGTTGTAAACCAATGCCACCTTAATAAAAATGATGTAATAAAGCACAGTTTCTTTTTATATTAACCATATTAAGGTCATATTTTTCTCTCAGTGCATTCTGCACAAGAGCAAAAATAAATCCTATGGGTGCCTTCTTGCGGAAAACCCTATGCAGCTGGTTGAAGAAACCCTAAAGAATGACTTTCACTTTAGATTTATTGATAACTGTCTACATTATCTTCTTCTGCTATATTGTATTTCATTCACCACCCCCAACACAGCAATTTAATGTCACCTGCTAAGTTTCTTCATCTGAAAAATGAGATTTATTTAGATAATGACAGTTGTTCCTTTCTGTTTCAATATCTTGAGAATTCACTTTAAATCACATTTCTCTTTTCATAAAAAAGGCTGTGTCTTTGACATCTTCTTAATCATTCTAGGTAACTTACACAAATTAAATAATGTAAGCTCACAGATTGAACAATATCATAGGATGTGTTTGAATATGTGGCATATGATTTCCCAAAAGGCAACTTCACAATCATTTAAAAACTGTTTGAAGCTACTTAGTGGGCACAAAGAGAAATAGTCTAGGTTTCCATTCAATGGTCTTGTTCTGTACTTTTGTCTTCTAGCAGCTGCAATGACACATTTATGTCACTGAATTTTGTTGCAATTATTTTCCCAACATAGTTTCTTTAAATAAATAAAAATGATTATAGAGTAAAATCTGTATTTGGAAAAGTACACCATCCTTTAAAGACACGTACAAGGAAGGGAGGGAGGCTGGGAGGATTGATAAGCCATTGATAGATATTGATATGTATATATACAGTTTAATAAAAGTTAAAGATATCATTTCTAAACTTTTGGACAATTTAATTTTCATGTATTTTAGGATGGCCATCTATTATCTCAAATTTAAGGTGTTTAAATAGATTTGGCAGAATACCTTCATCAATATACCCGCATATATGCCCCACATTGACTAATATATTTGGACAATTGATTTTTTAAATTTATATTAGTATTTAATTGATATTTTAAAAAGCTGCATGTGGATACATTTGTTGAATCTATATACATAAAATTAGAATTAACAAGCTGATTGTGTGTGTGTGTGTGTATGCATTAGGAGTGAGTGTGTGTGTTTGTGTTTGTGTCTGTGTTTTGGCAAAGCCCAATTAGGGATTTTTTGATGACAAAACCTCTGTCTTAAATGACAGGTGTTAAAGATTATGACATGCATGTATATTTTGTTCTACTTTCAACAAAGAGTTACAATCAGTAGAGTTCAGAGCCCTTATACATATAGATCATTTTTATTTCTAATAGACTAACTTGTGTTCAATTAGAAAAAGTCTAGCTTATAATATCATCTTTAATTCAATCAATTGATCTTGTGATTCATTGCTAAACCTTTGTGAGATCATGGAAAAGCACCCAGACAAAGATTTGGGTTAAAATGGAATTCCAGAGAAGTGAACCTTCATATATGGACAATATTTTCCACTCTTGAGGCAAATATGAATAGTCATTATTCCTTGATCCATTAACTTCACTAGAGAAATATTAATTCCAATAGACTTTGCTCTACCAAAGTACACTCATAAGTTCATACCAGCACACACTTGGAATTTACAAGCCAATTAGACATATCTTGACCTGCCCACTCACTGTCCAAATTTAAATCACATAGGTTTAAACTCTTTCCTCAATGACCAAGAGCACAACCAATAGAATGGGAGACCCCAAGATATGTCCATACCTATGTGTTTTTTTTTTTTTTTTCAGAATTAATATGATTGTTTAAAGAAAGTAAATATCCAATGTGGACAGCAATAGGGTTTCTTAACTATTTTTGCTGTGTAAAACCAAAAAACAAAAAATTTGTTAGTGTATCCTCCCAGATATTTTTTGTTACAAGAGGCAAAATGAAAAGTGGGGAAGCATATGCCTTTAACATTGCTAATGAGAGACAGATATTCAAATACAACATCACTGAATCATTATTTAACTGGAAATTCACAACTAAAATTTAATTATCAGGAAACAGAACTAAAACAAGGAAAATGATGGTAACCAATAATCAGTAGTATTGCTCAAAATTGTCAGCACAATGTGGGGAATGATAAAGATTGGCTGTTTTTCACTGAAAAAGGCTACAAATCACTTTTAACAGGATTCTGAAATGGAGAACAAAACATAAAGGTAACTTTTATTTTTTACATTTTATATTTTCTATGGTGCTACCATTGGTTTATAATACTGTGCATGATTTACAGATATATCTCTAAAGAGCTCATATCTCTTTAGATGAATTTCACCACAGCACACTCACCACCAGGCAACCAACATAGTCCACTGAACTCTCTACCATTGGTGACCTCAGTTTCATAGTTAGCTTCTTGGGTATGTTTTGGTTTGTTTTTCTCTGATTCTTCTTTTGTTTCACTACATTCCACATATGAGCGAAACCATTTGTAAATTGATTTTCATATGTCATCATTTGGATATCTTTTTTTCATGAATTGCTTTCTCATGTATTTTTGTATGTATTATACTTAATATTTTCTTATCAAGTACATATTTTATATATCATTCTTTATTAGATACATGTACTTCACATATCCTTAGTTATAAAGCTTTCCTTTTCTCCTTCTTAATGTTATATTTTGATGACTTTAAATAGAATTAACTTTTTAAATAGAGTTAATTTTAGATTAACTCGAATTCATGTATCTTTCCCTCTAATTCTGGCTATTTTGTGTTATATTTAAGAAATTTGTCCTAAATTCCAAATATTTAAAAGCTACAGAAATCAAAACAGTATGGCATTGATATACAAACCAAAACATAATTCAATGGGACAGAATACACAGCCCAAAAACAAATTTACATATACTTGGTCAATTAATTTATGGCAAAAGACTAACAATATACAATGAGTAAAGGACAGTTTCATTAACAAATGTTTTTGTTTATATTATATGAAAAAATAACTCAAAATAGATTAAATATTAAATATAAGAACTGGAAACTTAAATATCCTAAAACATAGATAATAAACTTTTTGACACTGGTCCTAGTGATGACTTCAAAAACAAGAGCAGTAATATCAAAATTAATTAAGTAAGATTATATCAAACTAAAAAGCTTCTGCACATCAAAGACAACTGTCAATAAATGAAAAGGTAGCCTATAAAATAAAGTAATATATTTGCCAATCATACATCAGATAAGACAATGACATCAAAAATATTTAAAAAATTCATATAGATCAATAAAATAACAAAAAACGTCCAATTAAAAACTGGGAAGAGGTTTTGAATAGACATTTTTCAAAAGAAGACAAATGGTTATCCAATAGGTACATGAAAAAAAAATGCTCAACATCACTAATCATCAGGGAAATGCACACATTAAAGCATAAGATTGCATCTCATACCTGTTAGAATGGATAGACAAGAAACAACAAATGTTTGCAAGGATGTATGAAAAGGGAATATTTTCATGGGAACATAAACTGGTGCAGCCACTATGGAGAACAGTATGTGAGCTGCTTAAAGACTTTAAAATAGAATTATCATATGATCTAGCAATATCACTTTTGGGTATTTATTTAAGAACGCAAAAACAATGATTCAAAAATAAAAGCACCTGTATGTACATTTCAAAATTATTTATAATAGTCAAGTTTGGAAACACACTAAATGTATATCAATAGATGAATACATAAGATGTGGCATAGATGTATAATGGAATACTATTCAGCCATAAAAAAGAATGAAAATTTTCTATTTGTAACAATAGGAATGGATCTTGAGTATATTATACAAAGATATTACACAGATAAACACAAATACCATATGTTCTCACATGTATATTTAACCTAAAAACAAACAAGCAAAAACCAAGGTATTTTTAGAGAACATATTGGTGGTTGCCAAAGACAAGTATGAGAAGTGGAAAAAATGGATTAAGGAGGTCAAAAGGCAAAAACTTCCTGTTATGAAGATCTAATGTAATGTAAAGAATATGTGTAGTTAATATACCATATTAGATATTTGAAGATGCTTATGAGAATAAATTTTGAAAGTTCTTATCACAAGAAAAAAATGTTATTATATATGTTGATGAATGCTGACCAGATTTATTACAGTGCACATTTAACAATATATACAACCAGAAACATGCTGTACACCAGAAACTTAATATAATGTTATATTTCCATTATACCTCAATCAAAAAGAAAAACACTTCTGTGCCAATTCCCAAGATCACACAATTTTTTTCTTCTTTTTTGTCTTTTAGGATTGAAATCATTTAAATTTTGGTCTAGAGGTCACATGTAAATGGTTTTGGGAAGTGGTGTGAAATAAGGGAATGATTTCTCAGAACTGACTCAATTTCTACTGGATTTACTGGTTAGGATCCCATATGATTTCTCCTTGGAACCAATCTACCCTATTACCATGTTTCTTTCCAGCCAGGGTGATACTGAAGCAGAGGTCAATCCTTCAAAAGGTCAAAGGGTAGAAAATGTGAACCTTAGGAAAATCACACCTCTATGTTTATGCCTGAAGTTTCGAAAGAAAATGTTACAGCCTCTGAGTTGAGGTAATATTTTTTTTCAGGAGAAATTTAAACTTTGGACATAAAGATAGTTTGAGCCAAGCAGTATAAATATGCATTGAATCAGATAGCAAGCCTGGGAGATGAGTAATGAGGTCAGGAGGAGGACTGCAACAATAATGAGAATATAAATTCAAGAAATGGATACTATGTGAAGGAAACAGTTCAGGCCTCTCTGTGACTTTTGTGTAGAGTTTAATTTGACATAGTTATTTTTCATCCAAGCATGGGTGTTACTCTGATATGGTTGGTTAGGCTAGTAATCAGACAAATTTCCATGCTAAAATGGACACTTATTCTTCTATTCTTTATTGAAAACTTTATAGTCTGTTCATTTACTTCCCACTTACACAGCATGCCTTCATCTAATAATTAATAGTTTTGGTTTAAAACATTGCCTCTCTTAATAGGATTAACATCACATTACTCCTGCTTATTAAAATAATTCAAGTTATTTATGCATGGCCACAACATCTATTTGTCTTTTTGTTTAATGCATAATCCCCATAGAATTCATATTCATAACTTGTCTAGAGTTTTTAATGAAGGTAACAGCATGAGCAAAGGTAAATTGAAATACCTTTACCACAGCGACTCCCCTCAGCTCAGAGCAAGATATTTTTTTCCCTGATGTTTTTAGCCACTTGAGCTCTAGATAGTCTCTTCATTAAACTTTTTACATCCATAGAGGCTATTCACTGCTTCCTGGCAACCAAGTGGGGCTCATAATTAGATAATTCTTTTTGGGGTAACATTAGAAGTTCACAAACTTTTTTTAAATATACATAGTTTAAACCGATGAACTTGCTCTGGGGATAATAAAATACCAAATTGCAATGCGATGGTTAAACCTATCCCAAATCTCCTATTTAGAGTGTGTTGAATTTCAAATGAGATCTAAGCTGTGAAACTATTTCTAACCTTGGTCAATATGATTGTGTAAGTTTATATTATTTAGCAAAATTTATATAACATTAATTTTAATATAGCATATAGTGTATATATATATATACATACACATATACAGAAAATCACAAATTCACAAAATCAACATATATTTATATATGTTGGGGGAAGCCAGAGGCAGCAAGAGCTATAAGCAACAGTCAAGCACAGAAAACAGTGCGATGAGGAGATCCTTGTGAGACTTGCAAACAAGCCTCACTAACAGGAGCAGCACATGGCTCCTGGGATCTAGGCATACACTCTTTCATGCAGAAAGAAGATAAGGACAGAAAGGAGTGTTATGCTGAGATCCTTGCGGAACTTGCAAACAATTCATGCTAAAAGAGCTGCACACAGCTCCTAGGATAAAGGCATAAACTCTTTCACTCTGGAAGAAAATAATAAGGAAAAAAAAAAAAGTTGTAGATAATAGTAGTGGATAACAGGGGGGGTTGGCACACAATTATGTATCCTTGAACTTCTGGGCTTTTTGTAGAAAGTAACACATGCTTGTTAATTGTTCTCCTGTTTATTAAAAGCTATGGAGAAGTTAGGAGGTTTGCTCTTTGCCTAGGAGAGCAATAGCCCTCCATCTCTTTGCTCAGACATCCTGTCTGCTGGTCTCATCCCTGTGTCACTGAAAATATAGAGTTACAGCAACAGTATATGCCAGGTTTCCATCTAAGGATTTTACCAACTAATTTAATCATTTCATAAACAAGGGTACATAATTCCAATAAGTTAAATAATTACAAAACTTGCCCATGTTTGTACCCTTAGAAATTGGCGATGCCAAGTCTAATCTAGGATGTTTACCATCAGACTTAATGGTCTTAAATTCTATACTGACTCTAAAAAGATCCATATAGGAGATGAAATGGCTCAAACTCCAAACTTGACCCTTTCCTTACTCTGACCTTTGGTGGAAGTTTACCTATTGCAGGTACGTTTTCATTTGAAAAAGCAAACCTCTGCCTAGTTCCATATCTAGTTCTCCTATCACATTTTATAGGCTGTTCTAGGTAGGGAGATTTACAATGTTTTATTCCCCTCTTTTCTACTCTGTGTTAGAAAAAGAAGTGCCTCATTGGTCTTCAGACCATGCCTAAGCACTGCTTCCTGTTTCAACCTCATTGAAGAAGCCTTTTGTCTTAACAGGGCCTAAGAGTAAATTTTTGTTCAGTTATATTTTCAGAATACCTGAATTTGTGATTTTCTGTATCCTTCTATTTACCAAGAATGTTGTCAGTCATCTGCCACTATATTCTGTAGATTTTTGTCTTCCACCTACCTACAGAATCTTGCTCTTTTCCATGTAGGTAGGTCAACTGCATTATTGGTGGACAGAAAAATGGATGAACAAGAGAATTTTCAATTCAAATATTTATCAAGCCACTTAGTGAGTGGCCTTGGCTAAGATCCTTAATCTAAATTCTCATAAATTATTTTCCATATATTAAATTCAGATAAAAAACTATGTATATTCATTGAAATTCCATCATAATTCTTGGCATGTGGATTTATCGTTTCTGGATTTATAAACTCCAAGTTTCTCCTTGCATCTGAAACAAAATTTTCAGTGTTTATCATGTTAAGAATGATGATTGTCTCTCAGTTTGCAGCTGTAATAGTGAAACAAAAGTTCATTATCCAGGCAATAGCTTGTTTATATATTTTATAACTTTTCAGAATGAAAATTTAGGGGATTATTGTTAGGGTGAAACAGAAAACAAACACATGGAACTGAAACAACTAAATGTGATTTTCTGTTGTTCAATTAGGACAATTAAAAACTTCTGTTTGTGACAAAATATTCAATCTGTTTCAAGGCTAAGATTACTTTGAAGACTCTTAAAACTAGTAATCAATATGATTTTTAATAATTCATTTCGTCAACACATTTTGGTTATATTTCTTGCATAACATACGGTGCATTGAGGGATATTATTTTGAACAAAACAGTATTCCTTTCCTTTTTTGCAAGTTTTAGTTTAATAAGCAGGTCTCCCTGGTGGCGCAGTGGGTTAAGCAACGCACTATGAAGCAAACCTCAGCCACTGCAGCACGAGTTCGATCCCTGCTGCCAGCCAGGGAGGGGCCCCACATGGCGCAGCAGACCTCTCTTGCTGTGCCCGCTGCTCCCCTCAGCAGTGTACTTCTGTTGATCTGCCTGTTCTGCTCCCCGCTCTGTCTGTGGTGAATCCTCTCACCCCCACACCTCTGGCCTGTAATCCAGTTCTTATATGCATAAATAAATAAATCTTTAAAAAAATAGTTTAATAAGCAAGCGATACTTAAAACTAGTAAATACAGAAAGAGTGAGAAATTTTATAATTACTGATAGATAAAAGCCAGATACTATATTAAGATAATTTCTCTTTAGACAGGATGACCATGAAAGATGACTGAGGATACTGTATTAAAAGTCCAACTTAAAGAAAAAAGAAATTTCAAGCCATTAAAAGAGGTGAAAATAGTATTTTTGCTGTTTATCTTACTAAACAATGTTTTGCACAATCTTTCATTTTCTACATCACAGCTTTTTCAGCTGGCTTTTGGAACAGCACCTATTTCAGTATTTCTTGATAATCCTTTGTCCTCTGCCAACGCTTATGACAGTTTCCTCTCTTCTCAATTTCCAAATATTATTGTGTCTACAAAAAGATTCTTGGAAAGGCAAATGTAACTGCAAGAAACAGACATGTACAAAGACCCCTCCTAATGGGGCCACCTGTGGTTATGGAAAGGGTTTTCTTAGAAGATGAACACACCAGTTAAGAAAGGAAGTAATGTCCCACGGAATTGTGCCTTTTTATACTTTCAATTCAGATTGCACAGTAGTCATACAAAACGCCATCAGGACAGAAAATAAATGAGGTTATTCACCTAGTGTGAAGTACCTGGGTGGACAAGAGACACCAAAGCCTGTTTAGAATGACTTTTGTCCTCAGGTAGATCTGGGATTCAGTGGTCAAAGGTGATGAGGAAGATGAGCAATTCTCAGGGCAAAGGGCCAAGACTTCAGCTGCCTAAATAGCTCAATAAAAAGTTCAGCACATGATGGGATGTGCAGGAAAGAGTTAACACAGCAAGTCTGACTCCTATACTTCAAAGGACCATTGAATAGTTTAGACCTAAGCTTTCATCTAAGAAGCTGGATTTGTATGGCTCCCCATCCGAACTGATCAGAGTGGCACACTATACTGAAACTGTGTATGCCAATGATGTGGAGTGTGACCAAAACCTACTTTTCTTTTAAGATCCTGGAATATTGATGTGTGCTGGGCAGAAGGCCCCCACATGACCAGTTATCAACAAAAACTCTAAAATGAGGGAAGCCAATCTGAAAACCATGGAGGCATTCTGGAAAAAGCCAAATTATAGAGAAAGAAAAGGAAAATCATTTGTTGCCAGAAGTCTGGAGACTGGAGAAGAGTTAGTTCTCAGCTATTTGGTCTTTCATGGTTCCATATAAACTTTAGCATTATTTGTTCTTTAGAAAAGTTCAGATTGTTGATAGGGATTGCATTAAATCTGTATATTTCTTTAATAAATGGCCATCATAGCATTATTATATTTCCCATGAATGAGTACTGAGTATTTCTTTGTGCTCTATTTCTTTAACAATGTCTTATAATTTTCACTGTATTGGTCTTGTATTTTTTTTTAAGTATTCCTAGTTATTTAATTCTTTTTAATGTTTGTGAATGTGATTATTTAGTACTTTTTGTTTCTTGCTCCTTATTTATATATAGTAATGAAGCAGATTTCTGCATATAAATTTTGTACCCTGCCACTTTACTGTAGGAATTTTTGTTTGTAATAGTGTTTCCATGGAGGAATTAGGAAATTCTGTATATATTATCATTTGTCTTGAAAGAATGACAGTGCCACTCCTTTTCCAATTTGGATTCATTTGAATTTTTGTTGTTTTCTAATTTCTTTGGTTAAGAGCAAGACATCCAATATTAAATTCAATAGAAGCGGTGAGGGTGCACAATCACCATAATTTTAATTTAACATCCAAAGATTTCTTCCTATATATATCTAGATGTTTAAATAATGATCAAGGATTAAGACTTTTATTATGTTCATGTTCAACAAGGAGGAATAATTTCCTTCAGAAATATTTCTTGAAATTTTATTGAAGATTTACACTATATATCCTTATCTTGATCTTACTTTCTTTTCCTATTCTCTGTTGATTGTCAGCATTCTAAAACACTCATGTGTTTTTCTTTTTCTTTTTGTGCAATGCGTAAAGTCCAGTGACTTCCTAGACTCACCAAATATTGGACTCACAACATTAAATGTTTTATAAATGCTTATATTTTAAAGAAGTTATAGATAGAAAACTCTACAGTGGGAAGAGATTTTTGAAATTTCAGTTTCTTAGAAACAAAGTTTTATTTTTCAAACCTAAGCAGCTGACATCTTAGTACAGACAATATTTTTAGTAATCCAGAAATAAAATGCTCTTTAGCCAATGCTTATATTTGTTTACTACATTGTAGAATAAACTAGGCCAAAGCAATTATATCGTATTGGTAAGTTGTCATCAATTGGGAATTTGAAAGCACAATCCAATCACTTTAAGATGTCTTCCATTTGGAAGTTGATATATCTCTACTCTTTTCCTGGTAACTTTGTATCTCAGGTAGTTTACCAGTAATTCGCTTTCTGAGGGTAACCTTGGAATATGAGAATTTCTGTGATAAAATTCTGACAAATTGTCTCAGGCTAACAGGGTCAGCCCCATTCAAACTCAGGTATATTGTTCACCTTGAGTATGTACTTAGAATTATGTTTCTGAACACAATGTTAGTCCATTAGCTTTGAAGATCATTTAAAGACAGATTAAAGGAAAACAGTAATAATGTAGAAATCTACCTTGGGCTAGTCTCTGACAGAGTCCCCCAAAGAAGGCATTCTTTATTGGTCTTGTTATTGAATCATGTTTTTCTTTATTTATATATATTTGACATCAATTGTAATCACCATGTATTCCCCATGTATTCAATTTCAGAAACTTGGGGGATAGCTTCTAATATTTCTAATTGCTTCCTTTGGATTTTTTAAATGGGGTTTTATACAACCTTTTAGGAATCTGTATTTTGAATCTACATCTCTGTCGCAACATGATATCAGAAGACAAAATTAACAAAATTAATAGTCTATAGGCTTCAGACACAAACTTGAGAATTAATAGTTGAACAATCATTTTCAAGGTATATGATACTATATAAGAGATTCCATCACTAGAACTATAGTTTTCTCACCTTGTATTTTCCTATGAAATAACATACAATTACATAAGTGTTCTTTGTAATATAGAAACATATTACAGTTGGTTTCTATTGCATAAGCTACTAATTTAAACATTTTAATGGCACAACCTTAAACATATCTTCAAGACATACACAATAATATGTCATCCTAAATTTAATAAAGAAATCCTGGTTTATCATATTAATGTAATAATTGCATAGTGAAGATATAGGCCACAAATAGAAACAATCATAGTGAAGCAACAGACATTTTATTTACGTATCTACCATTGAAAAAATTTTTGTAACTACACAGATCAAACATTTCTGAGATCATGAAGTCACTTTAAGAAATTATGACTTTTCTGTACAAAGTGATTCCAGATAATGTGTATCACTGGAAGCATTATTACATAATTTTACCTATGTAATGATATGCTTTTCTAGTTTTCAACCTCCCTACTTCAATAAATTTATTTTCCTCCTGTCTCAGTATTCCTTTGAAAATATGGTAATGAATTGTCTCACTGAAACCAAAGTGCCCCCATTTTAGCCTAATAACACACACACACATACCCCACACACTTTTTAGTGACTCTCCCAAATAATACTGACATAGCTTGGCCTGGTCCCCAAGCTATTAAGGGACAGAATTACTCTGATGACTTTTTTTTTTTTTAATCTCAACTTCTAAGTCTTTCTAAACACATCTTATATTTGCACCAGACTATTTCCTGGCAACTACACCAACAAATGTATACATATCACTTTAAAACTGCTATCAAAAAGATTATTTAAAATACTAAATGATTGCATTGTTAATTTAGTTAGTTACATGTTTTATCCTTATAATTACTCATAGTGCTAAAGATTCTAAACTGCATAGATTATAGATAATTTGAAATACAAATTTATAGTCAAGATCTTCCATGATCAAAAATACTAAAACTTTTTCAGAATATTAAACTTTATAACTTATTTCATGAACAATTTTAATCACAGAAAAATAAACCCATCATGTTCACTTTGTGACCTACAATCTTAATATTGTAACAGTTTCTAAGATTGTCTAGCAGCAATTCATTCATTTCCAAACATAATGTTCTTAGTCATGAAAAGAATGTGTTGGCAGAAGATATGCAATTCAATGACTCTTCAATCTCACTTTTGAAAATAATTCACTTTTGGCTGTGAGCTATTTTGTGTGACAGTCTGTGATTGCTCACTTAACATGCACTCTTAGACAATTTAGCCCTGAGCCCTATTCAATAATTCATAATTCTTTAAATGCAAAAATCCCTTGCCTATGTTTAGAAGGATAATTCTTTATTGTGACTATAACATAGTCACAATAAAAAACTATGCAATAGTATGTAGATAGCAAACTATCTTTGCTTATCACAGAACAGCAACTTTCAAACCACTAATTTTCCTCACCTTACCTTTCATTATATAGAATTTTAAAATTTAAAATTATTATTCACAAATTATTTTCTTATCTCAAGTTACTTTTATGGTATTTCTTATATATCTTTCTTTTCTTGTATTGCATAGACAGATATGAGACCAATGCATAAT
Source organism: Galemys pyrenaicus (assembly GCA_019455555.1). NCBI lineage: Eukaryota > Metazoa > Chordata > Mammalia > Eulipotyphla > Talpidae > Galemys > Galemys pyrenaicus. Next base: position 100,204 of record JAGFMF010011392.1, read on the forward strand.
AATTACCTTTTCAAAGTCATATTCATGTAAGTAACAGTTCGAAATGAAAAAAATTTAGTAATTTATTGTGTCAATTGTTTATTTAACAACATTTTTACAACTCTTAAGGAAGAATTATGAGAAATGTGGTTCTTTTCCAGTCTCCCCTTTTAGGGTGACTCCCTAATTAACACATTTAATTAAAAATGTTTAACTTTTGGGCCTCCCTGGTAGTGCAGTGGGTTAAGCAATGCACTATGAAGCAAACCACAGCCACTGCAGCATGAGTTCAATCCCTGCTGCGGGCCAGAGAGGGGACCCACATGGCGCAGCAGACCTCTCCTGCCTTGCTCCCATTAGTAGTGTATTTCAATCAATCTGCCTGTTCTGCGCCCCAGTCTGTCTTTGGTGAATCCTCTCACTGCCCTGGACTCTGGCCTGTACCCCAGCTCTTGTATGTATAAATAAATAAATCTTAAGAAAAAAAAAAGTTTTAACTTTTTTATTCCATAATGCAAGTTCATGGACCTTGCAATTCTGCAAGCTCTCCAGAACTATCTTAAAGTACTCTCAAGCAATATATGACAATCACAAAATATTTCAGAGAAGTTTACATTTTTCTCTCTTCCACTTTTCTATATAAATTTTTGTGAAATTCTGTCCAGACTTTGGCCTTGCCTTTATGTTATCTTATTTGCCTATAATACAGATCATGCTTTTTCAATATATTCTCCCTCCTTCTATATAATTGTGAAATGGTTGAGAGAAAATATATAAATATTCAATCATCAAAGTAGAATGAAAATTAGGAACTGAACGCTATTCAACTTTTCTAGAACCTACAGAAATGCAAACTGAATTAAAAGATAGTTTTTATCATCTGACAAAATCAACAATAAAAGGAAAGAACTTCATTATTTCTAGAAATCTTAGAAAAAATTTTCCATTGATAGGAGAACGTGTGCTATGAATGATATAAAAATTTCTTTGGATTACATTATGATCAAAACTATATAAATATTTTCTAATTTTGGAACTCTATTCCATAAAAGGAGAATATAAAAATGTGGACTTGCAGTATTGTCTGACAGCAGAGAAAAAAATGACAATTATAAGGAATCTGTAAGTTAATAAGCAACAGGAAAAATATGCTCAATAAATTGTTTAGTCTTCCATGAATTAATATGCAATCAAGAAAAATAGTGAGAATCTCTGCTATTTAACTTAAAGACATTTCTAGAATCATGTTTGTGCAAAGATAAAATTAGTGTGATAGCATATATTATAAAAATAAGACTATCATAGAATATGATCTTTTAACAATTATCAGGGTATGAAGGAAATCACCTCATACCCCTCATGATCCTTTTAGGCTGTCAAATAATCAAACTAATATCAGATAACTTGACAAAGAAAAAGTCAAAAGACATTTTAATAATAATGTGTATACTTGTACACATGGAAGAACCCAGTAAAACTGAGTAACTGACCAAACTGCCTCAGGCATCTTACATATCCTAGCTAAGATAAGGGATGTGAGAAGGGTAGGAAGGAAGCAGGTCAAATAGGGAAATTTCCAATGAAAGCACAGTAAACAAATATGGGCAGTTTGAAAGAGATAAGAGGATTAGGTCTTTAAGTGCAATGAAGGGAAGAGGCTTTTTCAGAGGGAACTTTATATGTAAACATCTTTTTCAAAAGCAACTTCCACCTAGATTCTTGTGTCCTTCCCATGTTATTAACCTGTTGCCAAAAAGGCATATTTAGGGTGGCAGATATTTGATTCCCTATAAACTGGCTATATAGACAATGTGTGATATGGGAGATCAAGAAATAGTGAAGAGGAAATGGGGATAGGAAAAGTTATAAAAAATAAAGTGTTGCTTGAAGTAAAACATCATGCAAATTATGATCCAGTTCATGTAAATCTAAATAGTTTCCTATGAATTTGTGTATATGGAGGCATTACTATTATAATGACATCCATACTTATCTCTGAGGGATGAGATTTCCAGTGAGCTTTTACTTTCTTCTTTAATTTTCTTTCTATATTGCCTTGAATTTCTACAAGTGTTAAATTTTATCATTTATATAATCAGGAAAAACTAGTTATTTACATTTTATTAAAATATTATTTCAAAGGTAAAATATTTTTAAATAACTATGATTTGCATATATCTACTATGTTCAGCATTTGGATATGCAAGCATAATTTTACAAAAGTGGAAATTATTAATATCTAAAGATTGGCTTCATAATTATTCTCTCTCTCTCTCTCTCTCTCTCTCTCTTCTCTCCCTCTCTTTCTCTTATTTTTTTTTCTCTTTCCACCCTCCTCCTCTTCCTTTTTTCTTAATGAAGAGAGAAAATATGTGTTCTTCAGGAAAAAAAAAAAAAGAAAGAAAGAAAGAAAAACAGGCCTACATCAAGCCAATTACATTTGCATTCCTTCTTTTAGGGTAAATGTTACAAAGTGTAATCTCCATAAAAAAGGGGCATTCCCATATTCCCTGCCCCAGCTAATGAAGGATGGAGCTGAGTGGGAAAGAGAGATTGAAGAAGACTGGGAGAAGAATTTTGGATTGGACACTTGTAGGAGGCGTGTGGAACAAAGTTAGGTGAAGAAGTCTTGCTTGCTTCTCAGTCGTGGACTTGCACCAGGGACTTGGGGGACATGGAAGGAGACACATGTTGTTGAGACATGTAAAGACACTTGGAAGAGATGTGGGTGAGTAAACCATGGGGAAGCTGACAATGGCAAATCTGAACTTCATTTGTACTTTTGATTTTTGCTTCTTTCACCCCAGGCTTGCATGTCTCCTTCCCTTTTCCTTTGGTTCCCCAAAAGAACTTTAGAACCACAAGCTTTAGAACAACAGTGACAGGCACTTTGTACTAACCATGTTTAACTGGGCATTTACTTAAGAGGGAGTGGGTAACTTTGAATGTATTAGTAGGAAAATATTATCCTTTCTTTTTTGTCTTTGTGCCCACTATTCTATGTTTTTAATGAAGCAAATTACAGAACATAGAACATGGAAGTTTGAGGGTCCTAGGGTACCATTAAGTCTGTATACAAACATAAATACTTAAATTGACACATGCTGTTCTCAACAACATGCATACTTAAATTGTTCTTTGTGATTTTTGTGATTTATGTACATTTTTCCTGGGCATTACTTAAGAAAAAAAAAAGGTCAAATATCAAGTAGATGATTTAGTTCATCTACATTTAAGAAGTAGCTATCTGCCTACCATAAATTTCAGAGAATGGTAAACAGTTCTTATGCAACTCCTCAAGGTAATGTTTTTTCAAAAAACACAAAAAGCAGTCTGAAGAATCAATCTTTGCCAAAAGATCCTATGGGACCGAAGAAGTGTATGTTAGTTACAGAGTAGCAAAAATATCAAGGCAGCAATTGCAGCTCTTCTAGTTAAAATCTTGTGGCATTTTTCTTTTTTACTTGTCTGAAGTCTGTAGGCCAGAGGTGTGGGGGGGGTCCAGAGACAGAGTGGGGAGCAGTACAGGTAGAGCAACTGAAATACACTGCCGAGGGGAGCAATGGCGGAGACAGGAGAGGTCTGCTGTGCCATGTTGATCAGCATCCTGACTGGGGACCAAACTTGTGCAGCAGTGGCTGCTTCATAGTGTTGAGACTTAACCCTTGAACCACCAGGGAGTTCCCAGCTCTGTTTCTATGTTTTAAAATGTAAAAAGGTATGTTTCTGTAATTATTTTGTAAAATTTCACCATCCTTGGGTTTGAATCAGGATAGGTATCATTGTGTGTATGTGTGTGTATGGAAAATATATGTGGAAAGAAATGCATATGGAAAATTGAATGAAACAAAGAGGCTTGATGGGCCTCCCCAGGTAGCACAGTGGGGTTGAGCCCCACACTGTGAAACATTCTTGGCACAGCTGAGACAATTTGATGATAGATCCTCAGCCAGGGAGGGAATCCAAGTGGCACCACAGACGTTTCCTGCCTTGCCCACTACTCCCCTCAGCAGTGTATTTCAGTTGATCTGCCTATTCTGCTCCCCACTCTGTCTCTGGTGAATCCTCTCACCTCCTGTGACCCTGGCCTGTACCCCAGCTCTTGTATGCATAAATAAACAAATCTTTAAAACAACAACAACAACAACAAATAGGCATGATTTTTTTTTTCAGCTCATCCTCAAATAACGTCTATTTGTCACATTAAGAATCCCAAATATAGACTCATTTTAATATTTTGGGGGAATTCAAACGAATGGAAATATTGATACTGAAATGTGGCAGAATATACCACCCTAAAATACATTACTCTGATCTTGACTGAATTTAAAGTACTTGAAAAATAGTGAATGCAGGAAAATATTCTTTCCTTTTATGTAAATTATATTCCCATGTGAAAGATGTATTCCTATACCAGATGAAAAAGATAAAGAGTTAACAATAAAATTTTCTATATGCAAACCTTAGTGAAAAAGTTCTTAACTTCCTTTGACTCCCTGCATAGTATGGTTACATTTCCACAATCTTCTGTCTTGTTCAGTTTAATAAAAGAACCTGTGAAGTTTGCCACATCTTGGGGTTTTCATTTCTTTATGAGTGATCTTGTGTCATGTAAAACTTATAGAAATGTGTATATTTTTTCTCTTGTTTACCTTCCTTACATCAATTTTATACTCAGACCAACCCAGTTAAAGAACCCAAAAAAGGAAAAAAGCCAAGTTCTGTCTCCTATACAATATCAAATGGAAATTTAAATACAGACGCTTCTGTAGAATCTCTTTTGAAGTAAGTGTGTCAGTCTACTTTTGAAAATAAATGGGTGTACTGAAATTGAACATTAGCATTTGTGTTATCTAAATAGTTTTATGTCAATCAATTCTCTTCTCTAAGACTTTAATGAAGACATCAAACAACACCTGACTTTATAGCAACCCTGGCAACACTGATTCTGTCTCATATTCTCTGACATTTTATCACAGTGATTGATTTATTCATTGCCCTCTAGTCTTTTTCTGTAGTCTGGCAAGTTATTTCCTCCCTTCAACAATATGTTCCAAACTAAGCCCTTTCAAATTAATTTTGTGCAAATCAAATTTCGTGGAACATGTTTACTAAAGGTCACATATCCAAAATGTCCTAGAATTCCTTTCTCTACTAATTTGGATTTCTATTGAGAAAAACTGGGTTAGGATGAATTTTGCTCAAAACGTACATGTAGCTTGTTCCTATTTAGATAGGCTTTATATTTTAGATATTAGAACAACATATACTTCAAAAACTTATTAATACAAATGTCACAGCTCAAGAATTTTATGAAAACATATTTTATAGTTACTTTATCATTTGTAATGCCCATGATATATGTAAACATTTTCAAATAGATTTGGAAATTCACCTAATATTTTTTTCATTTAAAATGGAAAAGAGCAGATTACCAGAAAAGAAGGTTATATTTAATAAACCTTTCATTGCAGTTTGATTGCATTGCTTTGTAGGGGAAGAAAAAGCTTTCTTTTCTCCCCCTCTAGATTCTACTGATTAACTTATTAAATTGATGTAAGACAAATGAACAGGGGCAAATACTTAATTTCTTAAAACCCCAATGATCTGAGATTCCTGGGGGTCAAATCATTGAGGCTTAAACACCATCTTTAATTAAAGAGAAGGGGCAGAGAATTCTAGCTACTAAGAAAAGGAATATAATTCATAAGAAGATGAGAAAAGCAAATGTTTGGTAAACAAATGTTTGTCATGTCATATAGGTTAAGTCTTTCTGATGTAAAATATTACCCCTGGTAACAGCTCTCTTCCTTTTATCGGCCTCCCTATCTAAATTATTTTAGGCAGTTAATGGGCAGCCAAAGATTCTGAGTTTGCTAGCTCCTGACTGACTTCAGTTTCAATTATCTGCATGCAGAATTGGCACATTCTGTGCAGCCTGTCCTGAAGTCCTCAGTTTGTTTTCTAGTTTGTTGTAGAAGTACTTGGTCTAAGAACCCTAGAAAGATGTACTTTTTAGAAAGAAAGTCGCCAAGAGATGTCCCAGGTGAAAGGCAATTGTCCTTTGTTGAATTGTCCTCTTTTTATAGTTTTTAGGACTTGAAGAAAGATACATGCCTACCTCATTAAATTATTGAATGTGTTAGTTCCATGAACGTTAAAAGAAAAAAAAAAAAGGACACCTTAAAGTCAATGTTAAATACATACACATTATATGGAAAGGAAATATCTTGAGGGAAATTTAGCACCTTCTAATTAGTTTATTACAACCTCATTAATGCAAAAGATAATTTATTAAATGCTAATATCTCAATAAGCAGATACTAAGCCCTTAGCAGTATGGAAGCAAACTTGCTTTCACAAGCAAGATATGTTGGATAGAAAAAATAAGGACTATGGTAATTTTGGAGAGAGGTATACTTGAGCTAGATAATTTTTCAGGGAATCCAAAGCAACCACATAATTATAGCACCCAGAAATAATGCAGTTCTGTCAGTGTAGTGAATGTTGTTTACTGTTTAATTTTTCCTAACATTAGAGAGAGGCTGGGCTAGTTGACCACAGCAATGAATGACACTACAAACTCTGCCCCATTTTTATGCTGCAACATCTGACTACAACTCCTGGTATTTCATGAACTATATATTTTGAAATGGGGGCTTCTGGAAAGAAGGAAGGAATTAGTTGGCAATTGTGGAAAATGTAGAGAAAGGGTAATGACATGGGAAACTAGATCTTGCTGTCAGTTTCACGGTGGTGGTGGTGGGGTGGAGGGTGCATTCTTCTCTGTGAATGCTGCTTACTCACCCCCACCAGTGTCCACTGATTGTTGTGCAAACCAGTGCTGAGAGCTGGTAGGATAAATGCATGTGCCAATAAATATTTCTTCTTTCTCTTCCCCTAGCTTACATTTCTCATGTGAATAAGCCCTTTTATTAAACACATTTTTATTTCTTTGCATTTGGGTTTAGTACCTTTGTTCTTAGGCATGGGGGGGGGTGAGGACTCACAAACTGGGTTACACTTGATTCGGGTTTGTGCACTGTCTGCTTGGTGCCTGACATGGGGCCATGAAAATATGTAGGTGGCCAGTTCTAGTGTCCCTCCTTGCTTTGACCACCATAAGCATTTAGCAATTATTGGGGATGGAGCATGATTTCTTTTTTCTTCTTTACTATGTTTTATTTAAAGGGCCTCATTTTAGAGTCCTTTAACTCTAAAACATGGGTTCAATCTTTAGTGTGGACAGTTTTGTTTTTTTCTTCTTCTTTACCTCCATTTCTTTCTTCCTCTTTTTCTTTAAGTTTTGGTTATCTGATGAGGTCTGGTATATGACTGCTGATTCTTGTATTTTGGGAAACTATATGGGCACACTTCTGTGGCTTGTTTTCAACCATAAGACTAGTATCTTGGTTTCTGGGAGGCTGGGTGCATGTGTGTGCACATGCATTCTATGCTAGTTTCCTTTTGGCTCAAGAGGAGCTGAGCCTTCTAATCTGACTAAAAATATACTTGAGGACATTTTGACTATCTGTCATAAATTACATTTAGAAAAGTCAGGGGCCTATTTGATGGCACAAAGGAGAATGAAGCAAGCTTCTCCTCACCCTGATGGTTGTAAAGGACACAATGAGGGAAAATATACCACTTACTCAGGCTTAGGACAAACAGTGAAAAATCTCTTTCTGGGGTAAAGTGTCCCCTTAGGGAGGTTCCAGAACAAGACTGGAATCATTTTTTTTTTTCTCTGATACCAGATAGGGCATCCAATTTGATCAAAGGAGCTACCGTGGGCAATTCCCTATGGATGGAATAAATGGCCAACGGTAACCTGCAGAATACATATAACTCTTTCTTTACCAGGGGCCACCCAAATTGGAGAAATTCAATTCTTCCATTCCAGAAGGATCCTCAAGGTTGGATTATTTGTTTGCTTCTAATATTGCCTCTCATCAGCCTGTGTGAATAGACATACAATCTATGGTATATATGGTATCAATGTCAGTTGAGAGGAGAATGTTTTTAAGTAAGGTTAGTGAAGGTGCTTATCATCTCCACCAGGAATAGTTTGGAACAAAAGAGGCTGTCCCAATGTAGACACAAACTGAGACCGCAATGACTGGGGAATGGAAATGCTAGATCACTATAAGAGGTGGTGATTAACAGTATTAAGGAAAAGAATGCATAGATAAATGAGTTAAAATAAGATTATATATGTTCAACAAGCTCATGAAGATCTGTCAGTTTCTTGAAAGGATTATTCAAATTTACCATACTTATAGAGACATGAATCCAAACTCTACAGAACATCTTCAAATCATTAATACAAAAGTCATTGGATAAAGTACTCTGGACATAGGGAGAACATTAGATAAGGCAGAAAGAGTTAGAGAGATAACATTATTCCTAAATGGTGGATATAGCCTTTAAAGTATATAATTCAAAAAAGGAAAGGAGGCTTAGGCTTGCAAATGTTTCACAGAAAGAGAAGACAGGATAAGATTTAGGAGGAACAGAGAAGGTACATGGAGAGGAAAGAGAAGAAGCAATTCCTTAAGGAAGAATAAGGGTGCTTATTTCAAAGAAGAGTGTCATTGAAAGATAAGTGTCCCAGGTTAGAAATAAGAAAGAGGAGAAGAAATGAGAAAGTTAAAAAAAAGTAAAATAAGCAGGTAATAGAACAAAATAATGATTCAGACAAGGTTTACAAAAGGTAATACAGGAACAATAGAAGGAATGAAAAATCAAGGAGGGAGGAAAGTAGATGGTATTCCAGGATGGCGCTATGATGAAGAATGGGAAGGGGAGGCACAGGGACTGCACTTGATCTGTAAAACCTATTTCCTTGAAGCCAGGAAAACTCTTTCTTTGACGAACTGTACGATTGCTTGATATGTTTCTAGACACTAAAGTAACTATAAAGTTTTGAATTCTAAATTACTTTGAGTCAGCAAAAGGACTGGGGTTATAGGTAGTTGATACAAAGAAATACCGATTTGGTGATACAAACCTCCAACATAGCTTTCTACACATGGAAAGGCATCTAATTCCCATGCCTGGATACGATCTCTTAAGTAAACTCAATCCACATATTATTTTCTCATCCCAGATCAGAAACTATACATATGACTAGCCACAGAATATGCTTTTCTGGTCCACCTGGTACTCACTCAGTATGCTTGATCACAAGTAAAATGTTGCCTCCAGAAATTTGTGAAACTAATTAAAAGTAACTAAAAGTGGTTTGGGCTGAAGGAACTCTGGGACATACCAAAATGAAGATTCTGTAAGAACTAAATTGGTGGAGGAGAGCAGAGCCCCAATAAGAAAGAAATATCCTTTGAAAGAGGAGGTCTTGAGAAGAATTCAGACAGTCTTCAGTCTCAAAATGTCTTCAGTTGGTCCTGCTCCTCCTTCTATGGCACTACAATTTTATCAGTAAGGAAATTCACACAGATTACTTCTTTTTTTCAAGACATGAGGGCCATAAATGGAATTGATAAGGATCTACATCCAACTGTCCTTATAGCCTGGTCACTGCCACACATGGGGTATTCAGCTGACTGTACTGTTCTTGATGGATATCTTTTTCTGCATCCACGTACATGGCCAGTATCAGCTACTTTTTGCTTTTGAATGGCAGGATGCTAAATCCAAAAGTTCTCTGAATTACTGCTTCTGCAAGGGTTTAAAAATTCCCCTGCTATTTTGGGGGAATATTTGCCAGTCTTCACAGAAAGGTTCAAGTAAAACAGATCATCCTCTTATAATACTTGGATGACTTAGCCAGCCCAAACCATTATTTTCTGAAGAATACCACATTGATCTTGATTTATAAAAATCACCTCAAAAGGCAGCAGATATGCAAATAAAAGGTAACATACTTGGGTTTGAGAGTAAGAAAGGTAAATGAAGATTGAGGATTGGGGAAAACAAGTAACTTCAGTTCTTAAATTCCCAAGAACTAATAGGCATGAATTTTGGGGGAAAGTCTAGGTTTTATGGAATTTAGATCCCCAACATTGGGCCAATAACAAAATCTCTAGATAAAAGTTTCAAAGGGCCAGGCATTGAAGCTTTTTTTGGATCTACAAACCCTTGATGAAATAAATTGAAAGTTGACCTCATCACTAGCCTTAAGGGATCTTTCCATACTGTGTTCCAAAATGTTTGTACCATTCAAGTTTATTATTTCCGATCATTTTAGCTCCTGCATCTGCAGCTACAGTGTTGTCAATGAGACTATTAAGATGAAATTATCATTTTTTAATTCTTGATATTTTGGCTAGGTCAATGAAAAAAATGATGCTCAGAAAGTATAAAGCATTATATATATTTAATAATAAGCATGAAAACTAGAGATGTTATTTGGTATCAAGTATCTCATTACCTATTAACAACCATTTATTGATCATTTTTATTCAAAACATGTATAGATAGTTATTCTAATATAATACAGGCAACGAGTAGTTTTTGAACACTTTAAATGTGACAAGCATTACTAAGGAATATATTTTAAATATTAATTTTAATACAAAATATATTAGATCTAATTATTGAAAATATTTAAGCATTTTTGGAATGATTTTGTTATGTGATTCTATATTTGCTATTGTACTTTTCATGTAATCAATGATTTTTAATAAAAATTTAATGTCTAAATTAAGACTTGCTATAAATGAAATATTTCATTCATAATTGTTCTATTTTTATGTTAAATAGTAATTTGAATATATCATATTCAATTAAATATTATGATTATTTCACTAGTTTCTTATTGCTTTGTTATATATAGCCACTAGAAATTTAAAATTATCTATTCAACTTATATATTTCTAATAGACAGTGTTTCCCTGAATTATATTTGCAATATAATTGCAAATTTAATATGCCAATGTCTCCCTTTTTAGACTTCTTGCCAAGATTTCTCTCCTAGAGTTGAAATTATCCTTGACTTTTCAAAGGACATAATTTTTCTAATATACACAATGTAATTAATGGTTGGCTGAAATAGCTTATTGAAAACAATCAAAAGCTGACACATCAGTTATACTTCTAGTTATTTTACAATTTAAATGTTTTAAGGATGGATTTTAGTTACTTTCCACATTCAATCTGAGAGAAATTATGATCCTGACAACTGGGTCTTAATCTCTTCTTTCTTCATTAGTTCCTATTTTTTGAGGTATGTAGTGACCTCAGAATCTCGTCTCAGCAATGACTGCTTCATGGTATTCTATTAAAGTGTTTAGTGGGTAAATTTTGAAAGTGTGGCTTTTTAAAGCCTGTTTAGAGTATTTTTATATATTTATTTTATTAACAGAGTAGAACCTGTTCTGACCCTAATTCTTTTCTTCCAAAGTTAAATTTTAAATGAAAACAGAGAGAGAGAGCGTCAAAAGTGGAAATCTGAACCAGCCAGAAATGCTGAAAAATTATATAGTTCCCATTCACACAGTGGTGAGAGCCCCTGAGGTTTGTCTTTGGAAGTGAGGAAAATATATTATTAAAAATTTCTATAGCTCTAGAATACAAGTCTGGAAGTGTGAGGATTTGGGGTTGAAACTCAGCATTGTGTATATTCTAGCAATGTCAATGTAGGCTGCCCATAAATTATCAGAGGTTTTCATCATGCATAAAACAGAAGCTGGTAATAATTATCTCACAGAATTTTTGTGAGGCTCAAATAAAACAACATTCATAGTTTTTTCCTGGTGTATACAAATACCTTTTCTTTTGTTTATAAACCCTTGACCAAATCTATCCTCCCTTAACTATATTTGTCAGTTTTATACATCACTCTACATAATGCTACCAGAGTAATCTATCTAAAATGCAAATTTATCCCTATCATTATTCCTGACCATCAAGTGGAAAAGAAAACAAAAAAATCAAAATTAGCACAGTAGATAAGACTGTTCATGAGTTGTGCCCTATTTTCCTCAGCTCCTATGATTATGTGCTCTCAGTTCTGCCCTAATAACACTGCACAGAGTAAATGCTTCATACCTCAGTGCTTGATCTAGAGATCTTTGCCTTTACTTGCCCAAAATGTGCAACTATCGAAACATGTTAATGCTGAATAAAATTTACTTAGAAGTAATTTGTAAATAAACTAGATAAACAAATTAAAAGCTCATTCAAGGTGATGTCAGATAAAGTTATTTTATGCCTAGGATACAGCAGTGTTCATAAACCTGTGGGGAAAAGAGTTTTACTGAAATCCATTAACGTTTATTTCTCAATCCTTTCTTCTTACAGATACACACTAATGTTTTTTTCTATTTTTTTTTTCCTGATCTTAGAGGGTACATCATAGGTTCTGGAATCTGTAATGACAAAGAGGCTCAGCACCTACTATTAATTTTCTAGGTCTCTCTGAGCTCTAATTTCAAGAATAATAAAGAAATAATCTATGTGGGGTGGCTGGGTAAAGGTATCCATACATCATGTTCAGTAAAAATTCTCTATGTATGGAATTTTGCTTTTTTATTTGTCTTTATTTAAATATTTTAACATCAATTTGAGTGAAAAAATTACTGGTATCATTTTCTAGTTTTGTCCTATGGACCATGACTGATTGCTCACTTTTTTTTAAAGATTTTTTAAAATTTATTTATGAATACAAGAGCTGGGGTGCAGGCCAGAAGCGCAAGGGTGAGAGGACAGAGTGAGGAGAAGAATAGGCAGATCTACTGAGATACACTGCTGAGGGGAGCAGTGGGTGAGACAGGAAAGGTCTGCTGTGCCATCTTGTTCACCTCCCCGGCCAGGAATCGAACTGGTGCTGCAGTGGCTGCAGATGCTTCACAATGCTGTGATTTAACCCCTTGCACCACCAGGGAGGCCCTGATTGCTCTTTTTAATGACAAGATTGCCAGAAAATATTTTTTTGTATTTGCAGATTAATTTGAAGTAGTAAACTTTGGGAGTTGGTGGTTGTTAATTTATAAATGAGTTTTTTAATATATTCTGGAAAAATTCCATATTTTTAAGTTAGGGAATTCTGATCTAGGGAAACTTAATAACATGTCTGGTATATTATGTCATTTTTATAAAAGAAAGTAATGGTATAAAATACTTAATTATCAGTGTCATTCTTAACTCTTGAATGTGTTCATTAGAACCTTGAAATATACACAATTCCCAAACAATGCAGAATACTAGCAAATGTTTTTGATTATTTTGAATGCCTCATATTTAATAAATAACATCTTAAAATAAATAATTTCTTTGTCCCAAAATGAGAATCTTCCACAACAAGGACATGTAGTCAAAGAGCATTTTCTGATGCACAGAATATTTAGAAGGTTAAACACTTTGTTCAGGTACTAATGGTCAATATTTAGCACAGGTATAAGTCAACATCCACCTGAACATGATTTCTCAGCTGTCTTTGAATGGTGGACTCTTTTTGTCAACGAGACATGGAACTTGGCTCTGTATCAGTGCTAATGTTCTACAGTGAAACATCCCTGAAGACTTAAGTAAAATAGAATACAATTATAATAATAGCAATATAGCAAATATTTATACAGTGCTTACCACTTGCCAGCTTCTCTTTTAAGCATTTAACATGTATTAACTTACTTAATCCTCACAATTAAGTCAATAGGGTAGCTTCTATTAATGTCCCCTGAGAGGGAAACTAAATCAGTTCATAGTGGATAACAGCCAAGAAATGGAAATCACATAAAATGTCTACATGGCCTACTGTCTACACAGTCTTAAGTATAAAACTTTTAAAACTTATTAGGGAAAATCAAGCTATGTCAATCAGCAACAGCGATAAGTGCTATCCACAAATAAGGAAGTAGAAAATAAGAGTGCTTCAAGAGATTAATTTTTACTGCCTCTTCCAAAAGCATATCCCCCCAGGAGAATTTTCTTGGCACAAGTATCCATTAGTCTGAGTAGATCCCCTTTAAAGGTAGATTTGCTACTCTACTTTATCTGCATGCCAGTAACTGCTCAATTCATATCCACCCCTTATAATTAGATATATGTCCATCTGGCAAGTTTGAATAACACTGTATGTTCCTACCCAGATTTCTCAGCACTAAGGGACTGTAATTTTAAGAAATAATAAATGTATCCCTTCACAATTCTATGTATAAATTCAGATTAACAGATATCATTAATGTAACAAAATATTAATATCAGTTGGTTAATACAATAAAATACTATTTAGCTGTCAAAATGGACTTTGATATTCCAATGTCAGAGGTTGACAATGGTAATTTATGAAAGAAAATTCACTAAGAACCTACCTGATTATGTAATATTTCATTGCATACCATGCAATATATAGATATACATATACATATACATACACAATTTAGTATGTATATGTCTCACCCTTTTTAAAAAAATCTATCCTATATCTATCTCCAATGTTCCATAGCAATTTTAGCTGCTCAGATTCACAATAACTATTACTAATGATAACGAATACTATAAACATTACAGTAAGACCCTCTCTGCTCTCTCAAAATTAGCTATTCTTTTTTTCCAGCACACTACATTGAAATGAGACTCTTAAAATATTGATTGGACCCTTATCTTAACAATTTCCTATTTTCATTATGATAAAATATAAAATCTTATACAATCAGTATCCAGTCACTACTCCTGAAAAAACTCATACAGGCTACATCTCAGGATCTGTGTATATATATATATATTTTTTTTTAATGAAATACATTGGTTATTTTCTCAGTTAACTCAAAAATGAAAGAAAATATAAATGAAATAAGTGTCTTCTGTGATTCTGCCAGGTATATTTTTTTAAAGACACTTTTAAAGTTATCTTCAGACCCTTTACCTATTTTACCCTGGACAGTTTAACTTTTTATAAAATCCTAAATCAATAGACTTTTTTTTTCCTTCAATGTGACTTCTAAATTACTTGAGAGCAGAGACATAGTTTATGTTTCTTAACTGTCAAAAAAAAGTTCTGTCATATGGTGATTGTTATCATACTAAAAAAAAAAGAAAAAAGTATTTATTGAGGTTGTATGTGACAGTCATCAATCTAAATGTTCCATACATATTAGGTTACTTATTTTTAAAAACAAAGTATCAATAGTAAAGTAAATATAATTCTAATTTTAGATTTAAGATATGAAAGCCCCAAACCTTTAAGTCATGTGGCTAAATTTCCATGATTAGTTAGTATCAGTGTTCTAGAATCCAAGTCATTTATCAGAATAATTCTATCTATTGATAGTGAATACTAGAGAAACATTTGCAGGTTGCCAACTTGTTTTGTAGTATAGAACTCTATCCAAATGACATAAATTACTAGTAAGATACAGAGAAACATATACACATGAGTACATATTGTTCAGGGTTTTAACATTGCCAACAAATCAAATAAGTTCCCTTGATTCTATACAGGGTGTAGTTTTTCAGAAAAACAACTCAGTTTTTAGGTATTATGATTACTTTTTCTGCTTGTCAAATCACTACAGTTCTAAAACCTTTAATGAGAAAGTCAATATGATCATAATCAAGTGATCCATTGATTACTAAAAGACATGTGTGATTCAAATATAGAGAACTTAACATAGTTTTGGGATTACTTGCTTTTTTCTTTCAAACTAAAGGGATATATATATATCATTTCACCTTGTCAATGATTTAGATCGCCTGTAATCTTACCAGATGTTCAGAATCCATTTGACAGACATGTCAATGATGAGAGCCATTGAGTCTCATTGAGAAGAATCTAACTTTTTGATAAATGTATACGATTCCACACAAATACCATTTTGTATATTTTGCTCCCTGAATTGTCTTAAAAGTCCTACTTCTTTCTTCTATGTATCTAAGTGCTCCTTCAAAGTTCTTCAATCTTCCAGTCTTTCTTAACCTCTGCTAATCATACCCAAAGGACTTCTCCTTATAAATCTATTACTCTCTATGATATTGCTTATATTTTTGTTGGGAATTCATATGAAGTTATTAAGGTGGATTTTAATCATATGAAGTTATTAAGGTAGATTTTAATTATTTAATTAAGCAATAACCAAATTATTGTGGAGCCCTAGTACTCCAGATTTGAATTATTTTTCTTCTCAGCTAGATTGGCAGTTTCCTCAGGAAAAAGTTTTATACATGTAAAGCTGTCTCTGAGGACAACAGACTGGGGAGGAAAACTATATGAGCTACAAAATAAGAACATTAATATTCCTTGGATTAAGTCACCACTAACTTTATTATTGTAAAATAATCTAACTCTCCTTCCCAAGCTAGAACAGAAGGGGTCTTAAAAATCTCTTTGCTGAGAGAGTGTCATTGATAGCACACTGAGTTTCCATCTCAATTGTGGTAAGCTTTCCATTATCACTCTTCAATACCACATCACCCACTCCTGTTTTTGCATCTTGGACTACCTGGCTTTTCACTCTCCATTGTAATCAGTATTTCTAGCCATCATGAGTAATAACACACTGAGGAAGGTGTCCATACCTAAAAACCCTGTGCGATGTCTCATGGGTAGGTATGTTTAGAAGAGATCTCTGCCATGAAAGCACCTAATGAGGCAGCAGTGGGAGATGACCTGATTCTGAGTGGTATTTTTCTTTTCCCAGGCCCTGGTCTAATATAACTTCCTTCTAGTGATGAAAAATATAAATACTCATTTTTTTTTGTTGCTTTAGCATGGACAGTACTCTTTGCACCCACTCCAGTTTTTTTGGAATTCATATAATTACTGAGCCTTTTTGCTCATACCATATTGTCACAATATTTCTTTTTTCTTTTCCTCAAGTCTATGATGATGTCTCAATTGACACTGCACCAATTCACCAGCTGTAATGCTGGTGAATATAAATAAAACTTATGTTTAAAAAATGTAGGTAAAATTGAGTGAGTGCCAGGTTATTAATGTTAGTTACAGATATATTCTCTATAAGCAATGTTCACATTAATTTTAAGGCAAAGGGAGTGGATAGGATTGCGCTAGGGCCTGTTTTAAAGCATCTCCATGAATTTCTAAAACTCTCACTAGAGGGAAAAAATAGAGTAAACATAGTCATTGTTTTATCTGGATTATCTGAAGTTAAATATTCATATAGGCATCTTAGGAAAAATACATTTCTGCAATTATTTGAGGTAAATGGAGGAATATTCTTGGGATTACTTTAAATTTATTTCCTTTCCTATAAATATGTGCATAATTTCAGTGCAATCTAAATATATTATACTTAAGTTGTTGCCTGTCTGTTCCCAACACAAGCTTCCTGTATATCCCAGCTGACTAACTAATCCACTCTGATCATTCCTCTCCTTCTAATACACCTATGCCATCACCAGACTAGGGAGTTAGGTGTGCATTACATAACTGCTTAACAGCAAGCCTCATATGTAAAAATAGAGGCTGCATTGCAGGGATCTGAGAGTTAAGTAAGAAATAAGGAAGCAGGGACAATAAATATAGAATCCTATTTTAATGACTTTGATAATGAGAAGGAAAAACCGAGTAGAAAAGTAACAGGGGAAAATTGAATAGAAAAATAACAGGGGGTGGAGAAAAAAGATGGCGGCGAGGAGACGTTAGGATCGAAAGCTCTCTGAAGAAGTGGACAACTAGAGACTATACAGCGTGTTCCCGAGAGATCTGGGTCTTGGAAAATAAATTTGAAG
>JAGFMF010011392.1:123717-161159 GCA_019455555.1 Galemys pyrenaicus
GTGGTACATATACACAATGGAATACTACTCAGCAATCAAGAATAAGAAACTAGGGACATTTGAAGAAACATGGATGGAACTAGAAGGAATAATACTCAGCGAAACAAGCCAGAAGGCAAAAGAAAAATATCGGATGACCTCGCTTTTAGGAGGAATGTGAAAAAACAAACAAACAACAATCAAAACAAAAAAGAAAAAGGAAGAAAATGAAACAAACAACAACAACAACAAAAAAAAAAAAACAAGAGAAAACTAAAGGAAATGGGCAATCATAACCAGAAACAACCAAACAATCAAATAACAACCCAACAAGATCAAAATGTTAAAGATAAACCCAAGGGGCCATGGGGGTGGGTGGAGGGAGGGGAGGGCAAAGATGGTGATGAGATGTAAAGAGCACAAGGGACTGAGGTGACGGTGCACGGGTGAAATGGTGGTGGGAACCCCCTGGGGAAAACAAACGATGTCAAATGCAATTAAATACAATAATAATAAAAAAATACACATAAATAAATTTAAAAGAAAAAAAAAAGAAAACAGGTTTAGAATTTAGGAGTGAAAAGATTTAATTGGTGTGCTTGTCCTGCAAAATACCCAAGAATGTTAAAATGTTTTCCATAAAAACTAATGGTAGTAGCATTCTCAGACCCTAAAAATAATATGGCAAATTCTACCAAATAGGAAAGGTCTACTTTCAAATTGCAGGGGAAACCTGTACCCACTTGCTCCTCAACTCACATAGTTGCTCCCAAGAATAGACACCTTATGATATGGATATGTACCCTTGTGAGAAATGCCATCTAAACTATAAAATGTCTTTGTGCAATTAGTAGACGTTTCTGGGATATGTAGCTCCATTCCAGGACAGGTAAATTGATTAGCAGAACATGAACTTAATTTCTGCCCTCACTTAAACCTTCAGACAGATAACCCTCTTCAGAACAATGCTGAGACTGTTATGAAAGACCAGTTAGAAAAGTGCAATGGCATCAATAATTCCTCCAAGGGAAAATAAACAAAGCGAGGTGAATTTTTCAGTGCTATCTGAGAAAATAGAATATGCATTCATATCACCAAATCTGAGATAAAAAGTTCAATTCTTTAAAAAACTGTTTGCATAATTTTTAGGTGCAAAGTCAGAATGCTACTTTATATCTTGTTAAGTTTCCATCACTCTTCCTTATTGGTTTTTCAACTCCTAAGACTCAGGTAATGGAAGTGAATATGATTTATTCAGTATTGGAAAAACTTAACTATTTAATCTTGTTCTGCAAACAAAGTTTAGTATTAGTAAGAAAATAAGACAATATATAGCAGATTTACCATACATCAGAGAAGCATCAGAGAAGACTTATTAATCAAGCAAGCAAAGGTATGTGTATTAGACTTTGTGCAGAAAATAAGAATTCCATCACAACAAGCTTAGTTATGTCAAACTTGAGAAAATTAGAAAACAATATTAATAATCAGAACTGACAAGACAGTTTGCAGGTCCAATGCAATATTTTTTAAAAAAATAAAAATGATTACTAAGAAATTCAAAATGGTGTAAAGAAAACATTAAACCATATATGGGGTCCATCTAAGTGTAGGGCCTTATATGGTTATGCAGTTCAGCCTGTTAATATACTTGAGGACCTAAGATGGGGCTATTAATACAGTTTGTGAAAGTGAGGAACTGGTTAAGATTAAGCACAGTTTACACATGATAACTCTGGATAAGTGGACACAATAAAGCAAGGATCTTGAAGTGATGCCCAATGAGGAATCATTACTGAAAAGTAAATTGTTTTAGTTGGTTCATTGCCCTAAAGTCCTGAATAAAAATTGTCCAGGACTTGTTTGTGCTTAATGTAATTTAGTATAAGTGCAGGAAAGTATGTCTGGTTAATACAATAACCAAAATACACACTTTTTTAGTTTTTAAGTGTGTCAATTTCTTTTCACATCACTCAACAAACATTATGCATTGCAATAAGATACAGTCCCAGAAAAATAAGTTTATCCCAAAGTTATTTCTATTAAGATGAAGAAACCATATTAGTATTTGTTCTTGAGTCCCTTTATACTTTTTCATCTAGACTAAAGTGATAGTAATAAAACTTCTTTGACTAAGGTCAAAGTTTATCTTCATCACTATTTGTTATGTCCTGGTGCTTGTGAATAGAATTTCTAACTGTAGTTGTTCCAGTGTCTAGAAATATCAGATTATTTTGTTTGGCTGGAAAAATAATTGTTAGAAAATCAGTTGTATTACATAAATTAAGACCCAGAGACAACTTATTTGGGGAGTACAATATAGTCAAATACAAAGAAAAATAAATGAGTAATCAATAATCATAATGTATACACTACTTCTAAGTCAATGAATAAAAAAGAGAGTAAGTAACATGTTCAGTGAAATAAGCCAGAAAGAAAAAGTAAAGTATTGAATAGTTTAAATTCTAAGAGGAATATAGGGCAACCAAATAAGGGATTAAGAAAAAAATTAATAATAATAATAAATAACCAAAAATGGCAGGCATCTGTAAATCAGAGACATTCTGCAGGGGAGGAGGAAGAAGGGGATCAAATAGGGGAAGGAAGAGTACAAGGGACTGTGGTGATGGTGCACAGGTGAACTGGCGGTGGCAATTTTACAGTGACTACACCTGAGAGGAGAAAGCATACATTGTAGAAAAATGAACAATGTTGTAAAATATACATAAACAAAGGAGTTAATTAACTAAAAAAATACAGTAACATAAATAACGAGTCAATATCTGAAAATAACTCCCCAAAAAACTTAACTCCTACTATGCACAGCTTTTAGTAATCCTACCCCCTTGTATAATTTGTTTCTAATCAATAGAAAGCATCAACTTCGAGGGGAAGTAATAACTTCATTACAAGAGATTATAAGATCCCTCTTGTTAGCTGACTTCCTGTTGGTTTTGATAAAACAAGCTTATATGTTATAAGATAATAGATATAGTATAATTTTAAGCCATTAAATTTATGTGTTTTTTTTTTTTTTGTAACATAACTAAGATAATAGGTCTCCCTCAATCTGGAGAGAACTTAAAATGAGATTTGATGGTATTAGCCACATTATGAAGTTTTCTATTCATGATATCTAGGTAGGTCATATTATATAAAATTTCATCTTGAACCACAAACTTCACAGTTACTTAAACTTTTCTTACAAGGACTTTTAAATGGCCTGAATTACACTTTATAGGTTTCATAAAATTTTCTATAGTGTGTAGGATTATCCCATTTTTCAGGCCATGTATAAAATATTAACATAAGAGGTTAAGGACAGATAAAGTTGTACAGAATTCCACTTTGGGGACTACAGTATTTTTATTATAGTTTTCTTGGTTTGTACTTACTCAAATTAAGAATTAAATTTTCTCATTTTTAAATAAGATTATTTTTGAGACAATTGATAAGTCAGTAAACTGATCCTTTCTAATAATAGCAGTTACTCTTCAATGTGGGTATCAGTTTATCAATATAAAATATATAATCCAATTTATGTAAAATTAATTAAGATTGTGGGCAACAAAATTAACATCAAGTTTTTAGAAACACCAAAATTTTTGTATGTTTCTGTGTGTGTGTGTGTGTATTTGTAGAATAGTAAAGGCATATTTTGGCATTTTCTCCAACATTTGTTCCAGCTACAGGAGATAATATTTGTACTATGGATATCATCAAGTAAATTTCAGCAAAATAGCTTCTTAGCATCTAATTAATGTGTTCTTCTCATAAGATCTGAAAAAATTGATGGCTTCTTAGTATACATTATTCACTTCTGCTCTTTCTCCAGGTTATTTCAGTGAATATTTATATGATAGATGACTTCTATGACAGACTCTCAAATATTATTTTTGTGGTGATAAAAAAATATTCTTTTTAGGATGTTGTGATGAACTTTTAGTTTCCTTGTTTGTTGTGTTGATTTCTATCTAAAACATTACTTGGAAAATAATTGTACTTACCACAAATTGAACTGACTCAATATAGAAATTACCATCAGAGGTAACTCAGTGACACACAATTGAAAGTCAATAAATTCTCAAAAACTGTTTTTAAATATATTTTTTAGGCAAATAATCAAATTGTAACTAGGAATTAAATATACAAGAAGAAGGTAGAATTTATAAAGAATAATATTAAGAAAAATCACTTTATTGCAAACATTTAAAAAAAATAAAGTGTCTGTTAATAATCTAAAATGTTAAACCATCAAAGAGGAAAAGAAATAGCTACTAAGTTAAACAAAAAAAATTTAAATAAAGCTTGCATTTTTGAGGTCTGGATCATGTTCTCAGGATATTTGCAAGAAGTTGTTTACTTCATACTGCTATCTCCATGATCTGGAAGTTTTGAGTGAAAGCTATTACTATAAAATGATTGCCAAGAATTTCCATTTTGTAATCTCTAGTTTCCATGATACCTAATTAGATTTTTTCCCTTGATGTGTCATAATTATTAACAAAATCTCTTACTTAAAAGAATTTTAGGGCAGTGAAATATTCTGTATAATATTGTAATATACACATATCATTATAAGTTTCTCTCATTATTGAAAGTAAAACACTATACATTGATATCATTTGGTAAGTATGTCTTTTCATCTGGGAACACTAAAATTTTTCTACATAAATTAATGTTACTAGCAATCCAAGACTTACATATCAAATGACACCAATTAGGAACACCTTACTTTTGAATAGTGAGGGAAACTTTGTTCAATATCTCACAGCAATACAATGAACAACACTGAGAGTAAACAGTTTACTCCAAAGTAAACTATGGAGTCTGGGTGAACATAGGCTCATCAATTTTGATTACTGTACCACTTTGGTGGGGATGTTGATAATGGGGGAAATCATGCACGGATGTGGGAAAGTACATATGGGCAATCTCTATATCTTCCTCTCTATTTTCTATAAATTTAAAACTTCCCATTAAAAAGTATTTTAAGGAAAGTGAAGGACAAAAGTAACTTTTACTGTTCTCAGTGCCATAGTTTCTTGGGGGGAAAAATGCTCCAAGTTATCTTGAGAATTAGCTAATAATAAGAAGAACATATACAAAAATCTATTATAGGAATAATGGTTTGAAGTTTATTGAAGATGTTCAAATGGACATGGCTTTTGCCCATGTTTCACCTTATAAAGTTCCTAGAATAAAAGTGGTTACAGTGGTTGAGATAAGAATCATGGGATTTCTTGAAATTTTAGTAAACTTTTCAAAATAAGTTTTGGTTGCTTATGACGGCCATTTTTTCCTTGCATTTGAGTGACTGTTCGGCACAATGATGAAACAGAACATGTTCTTAGGTCTCCACACTATCATCTTCTATGGGCTTCACATATATAAGTCATCTCCTTAGGAAGCAAATAAACACTTCACATTCTTTAATCTCTCAGTCATTCTTAATTGTATTTTTCTATGGTCAAAAAAACTATTTCAAAGAAAATATATGCCATGGACTATCTCAAAAGCATATTGGCTAACAGTAAATATATTTACCTCCTAGTTAATAAGAAATTCAACTAAATGTATGACTTTTTCTATTTATGTTGAATTTGCCTCTGGTAAGTATCAATATACTAAGAGAAGCTGATATCTATTTTCTTACTTCATGAACGTCAATAAATAACATTAAATATAACTTTTCTAGTGGGTTTATTAAATATACTAAGTAATGAATAGTTCTCAGAAAGAGAATAGGTAACTATGAATAGTTTTGTTAATAAGAGAAGCAGAATTTAAAATAAAATACCAATATAAATATATATGTGTGCCAATGCAATTTCATAGGACAGATGCTTATGTATTGAGAAATGTGTATTTTCAGTGAGCAACAGGATTTGAACAACTAATGGGACTAGAACTTCTCAAAAACCAGTCATCTTAATGTGGAAAATTCTCATAAGGTTTTGATAGATGACCAAAGAAAAATTTGTTTTAGAAATATGCAAATTTGATGAAAAATTTTCACCTTGAAAATCAGAGCCAAGTTTCATAGATTCATAAGATTGCTGTTCACTTTCTTTGCTACATTATTGTATATTTAATATTAGAACAAAATTAACCAAAGTACACAGAAAGAAGTAGTAGTGATAGTAACAAGGCATTTTCCATGAAGGATAAGTTTCAAATTGGTTAAAATATTCAAGCAATTGTTACAGTTGTTCCTCATCCTTAGAAGATAAACTTATTCTGGCAACACTGATGAAGAGAAATTGAATCTAATTTCTCTAATGCAGAATCTGTCTTGCCTACTTGGACAGACCACCCTGAGGAACACAGATGTACAAGCTCTATAAAATTATGTTGTTACCCTGAAATGTAGTAACAACATTGTCTCAACAGGATACTAATAGAACTTTAGATATCTGGACTGGCAGAATCAAATTACCAACATATCACCAGAAAACATATTTTTTAAAAGCAGATCTAAGTTTATTAAAACTTTACAGAATCTTAATATACATTAAAAGAGGAATGTCAAGAACATAATTCAGAATACTTTATGTATGCATGCATGTATTTAAATATATTTATATTAATGAAGTACCATTATTTTAATCATTGTTAATTTTTTCAGAATAGGAGTTCTCTCAGGTGTAGTCACCAAAGTTTTCCTATCACCAAACACCCATAATTTTCCACCATAGTTCATTGAACTTTCCCTCCCATCCTCCTACTTCTCTTGCATGCCACAGATCAATGATCAGCTTTCAAGGATCAGTTTTAAAGTCTTCCTTTGTCTAATCCTTTGTTTGATTTCTCTACATTTCACTCTTAAGTGAATCCATCTGGTATTTATCTTCCTCCTTCTGACTTATTTCACATAAGATAATCCCTTCTAGTTCCATCCATGTGTCTGTGAATGGCATGGACTTCTTTTTTTTTTTTTTAATAATTCTTTTTTTTAAAGATTTATTTATTTATGCATACAAACACTGGGGTACAGGCCAGAGGTGTGTGTGTGGGGGTGGTGGTGAGAGGATTCACCACAAGAGCAGGGAGCAGAACAGGCAGATCAACAGAAGCACACTGCTGAGGGGAGCAGCAGGCACAGCAGGAGAGGTCTGCCACACCATATGGGTCCCCTCGCTGGCCAGCAGCAGGGATCAAACTTGTGCTGCAGTGGCTGTGGTTTGCTTCATAGTGCGTTGCTTAACCCACTGCGCCATCAGGGAGGCCCGGCATGGACTTCTTATCTTTTGTAACTGCTGAATAGTATGCCACTGTATACATACAATATTTTTAGACTCCAGACTGGATATGTTTAAGGTAGGTCTTTCATAAGGGGAAAGAGTTTGGGACTGGAAAAAATGTTATGAGATAAAAACTTAGCTGGTAGGCACAGTGAAGTGAGGGTATAACTAAGAAGGCCTCAATGAGTAAGCTGCTACTATTTGTAATTACTCTATTTATTTGGTTTGTAGTCCTATCTTCCAGTAGCAGATGTTCTTTGGATCAAATATCTAAGTGATTTTTGCTTTTTCTCTGCATAACTCAATGAGGAAAAGAAAAATATGCATGATTCTAGAACTGAATCAGCAATAAAAAGGAATATTAGTTTCATTTCTTATATATGTATCTTGCTGTACTGAAAAATACATAGAGCAAACCTAACTGTCTTTAACTTTCTCTTGAATCATACTATTATTTTATCCTATAAATTTCATTAATTTATTTATCTATTTAACAACATAGGTTTTATTAACATTATTCAACATGATTGTACATATTATTCAGCAGCAACCAATAAATACTTCTTCAAATCACAATGATAATTAGTTCTTTAAAATATTATATTATAATCACTTGACTTATTACTAACTTTTAATATGTGCAGTCTTTAAATTTAAGATGTAAATCTTATAAAATCGATTTGTAAATTATTTTATATCATTCCAACCCCCTGATACATAGAATAATAAATTTAGAGGAGCTAGCTATATTAACTTTTCCCTACGTAGGTCCAGGTATAGAGAGAATAGCATATATTTTACATATACTGATCTGATTTAGTATATATTACTTGAAAAAAATTGGTCACTGTTATGCTCAAAGTTGCTCTCTGCATAGTTTGAGAAAAGTCTGCTGGCATGTTTGTGATATTTCTGTGGTGGTGGTGGTGGTGGTGGTGGTATAGTGGTGATGGTGGGTTTTGCTTGATGGGAGTGTGCAAAATAAACAATTTTGAAACCCTTTAATTTTTCAGCAACTTGTTAAATGTAATATATATCCATCATAATACACTTCTTCAGATCTCAATAGGTGATATTTAAATACTAAGGGGAAGCCATTCAGTGAACTTTGTGTTAGTACAGGGAGAGAGGACTTTTATTCTAATAAAGGTATAAAGTGCCAAAACTAAGCAATTCTAACAAATATCTGAGTAGTGTAATTTTGTATTTCTATCACCTTTTTTCTTAAACATACTGTTCTTTCTGCAAAGACACATTCATATTTAGAACCCAGGTTCTTTCATCTACATACTTCTAGGGAGAAGTATTCTCCATTCAAAAGAAAACTTTGTTTTCCATACTTCAGTGGCATTTCATATTGCTTATTTAGACAGAAGGGTTTCAAAATACTGTGATTCAATAAATTGTTCTTAAAAGCTTCATCAAATAAAGCAAAGAAAAGAAGGAATTTCTGGAACTGAGGTAGGCTATTCTTCACTTTTTCAGTCACTTGACAACTAGCTGCTTTGCATAGTGATAAATCATTTGTAAAGGAGAATTAGGGTAATGGTGAAATTTCACTGCCCTGAAATTCATCAATAGAATAAACCTGCATATGTGGACAGGTGGCACATTTACTTTTGCAATATATTATTCTGCATAAGACAAATTATATTGTATCATTTGATATATATGTATGTGCATATATTGTAAAATCATCAAAATTGTATAGTATTTTAAACACACACATATACAAACACACTTAAGGACATACCTATTTCAATATTGGTTCATTGTTAGGTTCAAGAATCAGAAACATGGGTAGGTTAATACTTGGATCATCAAGCTTTTCATAGACTTATATGCAGAATTGTATGATAAAGTATATTTTTTAGACATTTTCTTCTGAATATTAAAAGCCCTGCACAGTGAGTTGGGGAATTTTCTTCCTTAATTCATGATTAATTTACACATAAAGCTTTGTGAGTGATTCTAGCTAACAGATAACAGAATGTTTGAAATGAGAAAAGTAGCAACTCCAAGTGAGCTCTATTCAAGAAGAAAGTCATAAATTACAGCATGGTTTCAAAAATAACTTTGAAATGTTATGGGAAAAGGAATACCAAAATATATGAACTAGTCAAAAGTTTGCATTTTTTAAACATAATGTCAGAGATGCTTATGTTTCTAGTCAAAATGAAGTAAAAATTTCATTTTTGTCATTTTAGTTGTATCTTCTTGAATAAGCATATACGCATTGTAGTTAAGTCAGTATATTTTTTTACATCTTCAGGTATTAGCTTATCATTGGGCAAAAGAATAATACCTCTTATATTATTTCTGACTCTGAACTATCAGAATGATGCATTAGAGAGGGAAATAGAAGGGAAGAATTCAATATTATCAAGGATTGAGTTAACTACTTATAAAAATGATTTTTTAAATATTCTCCATTATGGAAGAGTTAAGGTGTTTTTTTAAAAGATTTATTTTTACTTATTTATGCATACAAGAACTGGGGTATAGGATAGAGGTGTGTGGGGGGATCAGAAGATTTACCAGAGACAGAGTGGGGAACAGAGCAGGAAGATCTACTGAAACATACTGCTGAGGGAAGCAGCAGGCTAGGCCAGAGCGGTCCACTGTGCCATGTGGGTTAGTTTCTTGACCAGGCACTGAACTCAGACCACAGTAGTAATAGCATGATAACAATAAGACTTAACCCCTAGGCCACCAGGGAGGCCCATAAAGTTTAGTTTAAATTATAGCTATTAGGTACAAAAAATTATTTTTATAAATTTAATGAAGCTAAAATTGGAATAGGGCATTTTGATTTATAGAGTTGCAAAGACACTGAAAGAAGGAATTTTCATTACACTATATAGGGACAATTCAACTCAGTTTTCTAACTTCCACCAAAAACTTTAATACTCTTGGTGAACTATATACTACTAAAATAAGCAGAGTTTTTATTTTTTATTTATTTATTTTTCATCTAGCAATTTTAATTCTTTTTTCCCCCCTTTAATTTATATATACTTGACATCAATTATAATCCCCATGTTTTCCCCATCACCATCTCACCAGATCACCATCACCTCAGTCCCCTGTGTTCCCATCTTCCCTCAACCTTCCCTCTTCCCCCTCCCCACCAAGTGTCCCCAATTTGTCCTTGCCTTTTCATTTTTGGTTTTTGTGTCTTTATTGTTATTATTATTATTATCATTGTTCTTATTCTTTTTCTTGATCCTTATTCGGTTCCCTTATATTCCTCCTAGGGGAAGAACCATCTGGTATTTTTCTTTTGCCTTCTGACTTATTTCGCTGAGCATAATCCTTTCTAGTTCCATTCATGTTCCTATGAATGTATCTAGTTTTTTTTTTCTTTTTGACTGCTGAATAGTATTCCACCATGCATATGTACCACAGCTTCCCAATCCACTTATCTGTTTTTGGGCACTTAGGCTGTTTCCAGGTCTTACCTATTGTAAGTAGTGCTACTATAAACATAGGGGTACAGGTATTCTTTTGAATCAGTGTTTTTGTGTCTTTGGGTTATATTTCTAGGAGTGAGATTGCTGGATCATATGGAAGTTCCATTTTTAGTAGATTGAGGAACCGCCATTCTAGCAGAGTTTTTAACTGAAATCATAAACCAGCTGGTGTTGTTGAACTCTAAACCCAGCTATCTGTGCTAAATGTGCAGGGATACATTTTTTCTGTTAGCTATTTATCTAACTTGATCAATCATATTGATACAAGTGGGGAGTGGTGAACTCCTGCCTAGTCATAGGAGATTGACATGAAACTTTCATCTATGTCAAAGATTGATATATAAATTCATAGATTCATAATCTAAGTCTTCAAGGATACCAAAAAAGAGGGACACTAAAAAAGAAGGGGAAAGCATACAGATTTTTACCTAAATGAGAACCACTCTTCCCAAACTTCTTTAGTTAAAGTGATAAGTAGTGTGGGGAGTGAGAGCGGGAACAAAAACACAAACAAACAAAAACCTGGAGAATAAACCTGAGAATAAGAGCAAGATTTAGAAAGCAGTACATCCTACATGGTAAAGCAGAAGCTGTCTCACCACCGGGGTGGTCCACAAGGAAGAAAACATTTCTAAAACATATTATTTCCTATGTGGGCTCCAACATTGAATCCCTTTGCTGTACATGGAAAATATCCAGTTCTGTTATAGGGGACTACTAAAATATGCCTTAACTTGACCAATCATATTAATACAAGTGGGAAGTGATGAACTCACTCCTAGTCATAGGAGATTGACAGTTTCATCAGATGTCAAAAACTGATATATAAATTCATAGATTCATAATCTAAGAAACTGCATTTTTCCCTGCTAGTTATTTATCTAGCTCTTCTGAAACTTCAAATATAAATCTTGTAAGTTATTCTGCTTGTTATACAATACACTATTGGATCAGTCTCCCCAAAGGGTTATTTAGGCCTTTTACCGCTTGTGATGAGTAGACCTCTTGTCAGCTTGACATGAAAACTGGAGGTCAATCAAGACCTGTGAGCCTTGGAAATCTATTGTCATTACCAAAATAAAAAATGACAGTGTTGTGTTAGGAATATTGAGGGCCCCAGAAGCTGAGGAGAAATCTTTTCTCTTTGCCTGAGTGCTTTACCAGCCCTAATTGAAGAAAATCTCCTAAAATTTTGCTCATTTCCTAATTAAGAAGTAGTCACTGTTCCCCTTTTTATGACCTAGAAGAATGTGGGTTTATAGTCATATAAGTTTATCAGCTATCTAAGAATCACATCTTTAGAGTAAAGATAAAATCATTCCCTCCATCTTATGAGAAGTATTTACCTCTCTTCTCCTTGGGGTCTCGGGTCTCTGAACTGGGAATTTATACTGCTTTCTTCCTTACCACTTAATGGTATCTGAATAATCATTGTAGCTCCTTCATGGACATTAATAAATTGATTTTCCTTTGCTAACCTGTCTCATACTGTTTTGTCCAGCTTAAGAAATCCTGTGCCCAAAGAGTTTGTAAAAAAAATATTTCTTTATAAACAAGACTATCAAACTTTCTTAGCTCAGAAGTAGCAATAAACAATAATATATCATATCTGTTATTTTATTTGAAAGGAAGTATCTTGTGGAGTCTCACCCTGACTGTACTTAGGCTAATACAAAAGAAATAATAATATAAGTGAAAGTTGCTTTCTTCATTGTTTAGCTGACATTTGTGAAACTTTTAATGATAATATCTTATTTCCTTTTGTTTAGCATTTTCTTATGGTTCATATAATTTTCCATAAAATGCAACCTAAAAACATACTGTTTTAAATGGACTTCCTGCATACAGAGAATATAATTTTCTTTGTTCAAGTGACTTGTGAAAGCAGCATCAATTGTGCACCAGTTCATTAGACAAACCAAACATCAGCATTTTATTGTACATGTTAGACTATTCACAAAGGGAGATAAATCAAATACTGAAATCTTAGAAATAGAGAACTGGATCCATCTCCAGGGGATGCCAGGGCATGATAACCACTGGGAAACTGGCACATACCCAAAAGGACAGAGCCTGGAGGCTTAGAACAATATTCCAATAAACACAAAGTAAATGTTCCAGGTAAGTCTTCTAATGTATGGCAATATGTAAATTTTTAATTAGATCAATGAAAGTAGAACAGCACCTTCTGTTATGAGGAAACTGTGACACTGAGTTATTGTCACTATGCAAATACACCAAATAGAATCTCAAAAATATTAATAGATATGCATTCTATAAGAGACAGTTGAAGAATAAAAGAAAAAGGAAAGATTTATTTGCCTATTTTTGACTAAGTATATTTAATGCAAGGGTTTTTTTTTTTTTTTTTTCCTCTTTCATGATTAGTAAAGTCTGGGGTGTTTAAAGAGTAGGACTTAATCAGTCAAAGAGCCTAATAACCTTTCCAAAAAATTTGGGAAAAGACCAAATCAGGCTATTTGTCTTCCTATGTCCTTAGGAGTATGGTCTGGACTTTGCCAAGTTTAAAATGGAATAGAAATGAAAAGAAAAGAGCTTCATTTTGCCCTCTTACTGAAATCCAGGTGTATAAAATGCTTCCTCACCCACAGTGTTAAAACTGTTGCTGCCTACCTCAATCTCCATGGTAATGGAAAGAGAGAAAAAGGATCTCTAAGGTAACCAGAAACCAGACAAAATGAAGATTTCTAGGATAACCTTCTATTAATTAGAAGTGACTTGCGAAGAGAAATAAGTTCTGGAGACTAGGTCGATTATAAAATTTATAGCAGTTAATTTGTACACATTTCACAAGCTCTTTGTTGCCTCCCAATATTTTCTCTCTTACTATTCTACTATCAAGGAACTCAAATTTTCCAAGATCATATTTATTGATTTTATTTTATATTTGAGGGTTATTTTATATTTGACTATCTGCATAAGTAATTGCATTCCTTTTACTTATTAGTATTGCCCATACTGCCAGAAAAATAATCAATAACAAATGAATGCATTCTGATGAATTAAATCAAAATTCAACATAAATTAAAATCAGAGTGGTCTCCATGAGGATAGTTAACTCAGTAGATATGTGTTACTTTATAAACTCAATCTAGATAAGACCATAGGAGGAAAAGTCTGCCTGGTAGATATCAAGGGCATTTGAAGCCTGAGGTACCTGTCTGATATTGGTATTGAAAGAAGGAAAATTTGTACACTAATGGGCAAAAAGGAAAGACTCATTTCAGACTATTGTATGATAAAAGGTCAGGATTAAATATGAATCACCTACCACATGTATTTATGAACTGACTTATACTGACACATAATTTATTCCTCCTAAAAGAAGAAAGCTTTGGTCTATAGCTATGCACCTCTTTATTTGGTAAATATAAGATCACCATTTGATATTGACTCCTGAGTCTGTGTCTGATAAATGCTGCACTGGTTCCTTTGATTTTTAAAGTAAGATGAATTATTTATATCTAGATTATTCTAAAATAGATTCTATAACTTTACTGTTATTTGAAGAGGAAGCAATTGGAATATAGTTATTTAACACCCACCCCCCTCCAATTCCTGGTGATGTATTTTAATAGATATATTTTTAACAAATAATAGAGAGCAATTAGGGAAAATTTGGAAAGGATTAACTAATAGTAGTACTGCTTATTTAAAGTAGGTTGTAGCTTGTGCATGATTCACTACATAAAATAAAAATATATTTTTGAGTTTACCAGTTACACTTGGATGTACTCTCTGTACACCCATCCTTATAAATGATTTTTAAACTAAATATAACAAAAAAGCTATATATATATTTTATTTTAGAAATTTAGAATTTGGAAATGAGTAGGAAGCCATTAGAACATACGTGGCAATACTGAAGAGATGTGTTTAGCAGAAGCATTTCTTTAAATCTGCTACTAATCTAAGTTATGTACAAAGATATATTTTCTAATCTTCCTTATTTATTTTAGGACAATTCATCTTTAAACAATGACATAATGGTTAATAGTGGGATGTGTACTTATATAATTTGTTAAATGAATTACTGCCTTTTATTCCTTTGAAGTCAAGTCATTTTTAAACGGTGGCTTAGGCAGGATGTCTTTGTGGGAAGGGAAATTAGATACTTGATGAAGACCCCAGATATTCACTAACACTTCTCTTTAGAATTGTAGCCCTGTAATTGTGATCGCAATAGAACTGTCTACATAGATCAATTGCTTTCTGATTCTTTTGCAAATCAGCATTTCATTGATTGATTAGATACTGTCAGTGTGGGGTCAAGTAACAAGATGCCACATATCCACATACAATACTATTTGTACTCTTACAGTACATATGAATATGGAACTTATAAGAGGCTATTTCTAAAAGAAATTATCAACTACAAAGAAGAAACTTTACTTTGAGATGAGTTCTATTTTGATGTATATAAAGCAGAAAGTTGCAAAAGTATTTATTATGCCATTGGTATAAATCATGTGTTTAAATCTTTTTTATATACTTCAGGTTATGTCATTATAAGGACACTCCAACTTAATTACTACATAATTACTACATTAATTACTACATATTATATGTTTGCTTTTAGCTCATTGGCTTGTTTGTGTGTGTGTAAACATATATATATAATTAAAATCAAAAGAAAACCTTACTATTTTAGTTTAAAAATAATATTAATGTGCAATTCATTTACTTAAATCTATTTACTTTAGAATTATAAATATTTTGATGTGTTCTCTATGTGCATCAAGAGCCCTACTGGATAAATATGCAAAATTAATAAGAAACTTTATGTACAAAATTAGTAAGACATTTGAGCCTTGATAAATGAGTGATGGGGTTCCCAAACAGATGACTTAGCATGGCTAACATATATTACAGAAAATACTAATAACTATAGTTTTGATTTTGATAGCTTTGATAAAAAACAAAGCTATAATGACTAGCTATAATAACACCAAATATGTTCAATTTTTGCAAAAAACTAATTATTTTTCTTTTTACAATTACCCTGTGAAACATGTATTAATATTATCTAATTTACATAAGAAGAAACTGAGACATGAATAATTAATACAAAACACAAGTGATGGCAGCACTGTCAGTACCAGAACTTAAACATAAGCAATCTGTCTTAAATTTTGTGACAATTATTGTGCCCTGGATGATAGAAAGTTCATTTATTTGAAGTGGCCATGTGTTGCCTGTTGGAAACTGGGACATTATATTAATCCACTGAAGAAAATTCATATTTGTGTCCCCTAATTTCATATCCTATTTCAGGTCCTTGAGAGAAAAAAGGTGAACAAAATACAAACTTACTATAAGGGTATAGAATCTTAAGAGTAAGATTCACTGAATTATTATGAAGAAATATTAACATCTTTTGGAATTAGATTATTCAGAGAAAGTCATTGATAAAAATTGCAACAGGTTACTGTTGAGAGAATCTAGAAAGATTCTCCTTACAAAACAGTATCTAACAAAATGAAAAAGAAGTGAATAAAATATCCAGTTTAGAATAGGATTACAAAGTCTTAGGAGAGTGACTTAGGGGAGTGATGGGTCTAAATGAATACTAAGACTTGTAAGTGGAAATTTGGGATCTAGTCCAGATGGGGAAAATAATTTAAGATAATGAAAATTTGTTATGCCGGAAGAGGGAAAACACCAAAGAATTTAAGCAGAGGAAACATATGAAAAAACAATTTTTGAAACCTGGACATACTCTGAAAAAAGAATGTGAAGTTTTTTTCAATAGTCAAATACAAAATAAAAGTGCCATGACCTAAGAAGTTATGATGGCCAGAAGGTAATTCATGCCAACCCACTGTCCTCTCTTCAAGGGCTCAGTGGGAGTAGGCATAGTCTTAATTTTCTACTCATACCTGTTTCCTGAGATGAAATAGAGATCAGATGGCCCCTTTCCTTAGAGACCCATGTAGTTTACTATGCTTGTAAATTGAAGTGCATTATTAAAGATACTATAATTACAATGGAAAACTATCTCTGTTAATATTAACAATTCTATACTTGCATATGAACAACAGATTTAGAATAGTGTTGAATAGTTACCCTTAATGGTGTCAATGCTAAACTGAATTTATAGCATCATTCATTTTCTAAGAACTAAGGTAGACAACAGTTTTAAAGCTGTGTCATCCATTTCCTGAATAGTAAAGTGGTAAGATGGAACCTACTATATTAGCAAACAAATAACATTTATGTAGGTTTTTAAATTCACTTTGTAATTCCAATTTGAGAAGGTGACTTAACTCTTATGTCTGCCTTCTGAAATATCAAAACAAGGCAATGAAATTTGATTGATCCAGTTAATGCAATAGCTTTAACTATCAAATGAGTTTATGAAGGTGCTTCATTCTGAGACTGTAACACCAAATAGTAATTGAAATCTGTGATTGTGGCATGAAACCCCCTTATTGAACCAATGGATTTTAATTGTTTAATGTATTTCAAATAAAGTACCAATATTAATTTCAAAACTAAAGTAGCCCCTAAATTAAAAAAAATGGAATTTTAACTGATAATAAAAAAGAATAAAAATATAAATACATATTTTTAAATGTAGCATATACACAGTATTACATAATACACCAGGGTGGTTAAGAAACCTTTCATACACTGTGTAATTGCTGGGGAAGACGTTGGGTCAGATCTATGACTCTATCTAAGATACATAAATGCAGACTTATTCTTATTGAAGAATATCCAAACTTATCACATTAGCTAGTAAGAGTATGTGCTATTTTCAATATTAAAGTTTTATTTTTTATTATTTTATAGAAAATATCATATTATTTGATATCTAGGAATTAGAATGAAGAAATATTATGAAGAAATATTATACTTTTACACATAGCCACAGTCAATAAAATTAGGTATAGAATTCTAATTCAAATTAATTTTATACTGTGTTCTTTCATTTTGGTTGTGTTTTATTCTTATTTTTTTCTCTTTAAGTTATATACTCAATGTCAAATTATGGGGAAGCACAGTTTCTAAACACATTCGTGGGTGACAAAATAACTCCTTATCATTCTCAAAGGTTGGTAATAATATTCCCTCACTTATTCATCCCCAGCAGCAAGGAAAATAAATGAGATTAGAATAATTGGGACTTCATAAAACTTAAAAAATTCTTCAGCATAGTGAAAAATACCTAACTAAATGAAGAGATACCTAACTAAAATGAAGAGAAATCTTACTGAATAGAAGAAAGTTTTTATACACCATATATCACTCTAGGGACTGCTATCAAAGATCTACAATGAACTCATACAACTCCACAAAAATAAAGCAAATAACCAAATAAAAACTGGAAAGAAGAGCTATGTAGGCATATCTTCAAAGAAAATAAACAGATGGTCTACAGGCACATGAAAAAGTGTTATCACTTATCATCAGGGAAATGCAATTCAAAACCATAATGAGCTATCACCCTACTACTGTAAGAACTGCCCATATCAAAAAGTCCAGAAATAACAAGTACTGATGAGGGTTTGGAGAAAAAGGAACCCTTTTATATTGTTGGTGGGAATGTAGAATGATCTAGCTCTTATGGAAAGTAGTGTTGAGGTTCTCATGACTAAAAATGGATCTGTCATATGACCCTAGCAATTCCACGCCTAGGTATCTACCCAAAGAATAGAACAACACTGAGTCAAAAGGAAACCTGGACTACTATGTTCATTGAAGCACTATTTATAATAGCCAAGAAATAATCTGTACATTCCTCAAGTATATTAGAATATCTCACTGAAAACCCTGAACTAGTAGTACTTGTTGAAGGATCATACTTCAAAACTGAAACTAGAGGTTATTAAGAAAGTTATGCTATTACTAAATTAAGTTATTCTTTAGAATTCTAGGTATACTAGAATTCTTCTAGAAAATTGCTACTTAGTCTACACCTCCCTCCTGATTTCTTAAATGGTTTATATCCCTAAGGAAGATGCAGTTCAGGTGAATGAAAGATCATACTTACTAGAGCTTGCTAAGTAGTCAAAGATCAGGAACTAAATATATGTTTAGATAGAAGATATTACTTTCTGAGTAGTACATAACTTTGGAATGCTTTGGAACAAAGAGTTTGTCTCATTTCTACTGGAACATTCATATAAATGGTAAAGTTAAATTTTTATATCTACTCCTCCTTTAAAAAAGGTAGCTATAATAAAGATGGATGCCCATGTAAAAAGAGACAATGTGGAGAATAAAGTAAAGTCCCTAGCAAAGCACTGTGGTAAACAATTCACTTTAACCATAACTATGATCCTATCTACACTTTCAAAGAATAAATGTCTAGAGTTATTCAAATAGGATAGCACCTCAACAATTAGAAAGAGGAATAATGGAGGAAAATCTGTCTTTACCATTCTCAGATAACCTTTGGCATTCTCCAGATGTCTGTTTAATGGTGCCAGTTTATCTCAAGTAGATGTTAGTTAAGTTTGTTCATGAAACCATTTATCAAGGAATAGACAAAGTTGCTATTGTCTTAAATCAACAATGGAGGGAAACTTAAAAAGCAGTTGAGGATTTTTGAGTCATATACCATATGTGAACTTAAAAAAAAAAAAAACCCAAAACAATAAAGGTGGAACATGACCAGGCCAGAACCTCAAGGAACACTTGAACACCACCCTATGGACTTTATCCAATATCCACCTTCCACTAGATTGAATATATTTTGGTTATTTCATTTATTTATTTATTTATTTTTGTAACACTGGTTAATTCATTTATATTTTTAGCATGAGCTCAAAAATATCCTGTTCAATGTTGCAGAGAACATTTAAAATATTTCTGAATATTGTGCTTGAAATCTGAGACTTTCTAATTTTTTTATCAAGTGACTGAAGCATTTACTTCATGTAAACCATTATAAAAAAAAAAAAAAAACTTTGTAAGGTATCAGTCCTTAATCCTAAATGACACTCTCCTGATGTCTTCTGGAAAGGATAAAATCATGAAAGGTACTCCCACTAGCTATTTGGCCATATGGTTCATTCCCTTGGGGGTTAGGTCTATGATTTAGTAGTTCCATAAACTAATGAGTTTTACTTCTGATTCTGAAGTCTGCTTATTTCATCAATTCTGATATAACAAATTATTGCCAGGGATTCCATGTGCTACATCAATAAAGGCACTGATAGGTTAAAATCACCTTCCTAACCTTCTCCCTACACAGACTCTTTATGATCTTCAACCAAATCTTGTCAATATTAAGATATAGAATAAAACTATCCTTATATATTTGTGGGAAGTGATAAAGACTAGATGTTGTTAATAACAAATATAGCAGTGAAATTCCAGGGAGTCAATACTTGGGTTCACATTTCACAACTAAAGAAGTCTAGAATTTCTACAATTGCAAGTTCACTCCAATGATATCATACTTTATTGTTTTTCTATTTATTAGTTATATCCAATTTTTAATATCTAGGGTAAAATTTAAAGATGGCCAAATAAACTAGACAATATTTATCCATCCTAATTTGTTTCCGCAAATCCAAATTATCTAAATGATAATAATGCCTAAAATAAGAGCATTATTCCAGATGATGGATCAAATCAGCATTTCTTAAAATTAAGAGACACAATCTAACAAGCAGATTTATTTTATTGACATGACATCAAATTATGACTTTCTGGTTTCATTTGATTTTACCTGTCCTTAAACTTGTCACCTAAAAACAATAACATTATTTGGTATATTTAGTATTGTTTGAACATGATTAAAACTATTCAAATAAACATGACATATTCAAGAATATACTTATCTGAATATTTTTTTCCTTTCCTTTTATACTTAAAGATACTTTACAGTTCAGACACAAATACATTTCAGATAATTTGTCATCACTTTAAATCTATACTCTATCTGCTCTAAGGGAACATTCTTAGAATTTAGTATCACTTCAAAATACTGTGGATTTGCAAAATACCACTCAGTTATATATATATATATTATCCTTACTCTCTTTATTCTCCCTGCTTACTTCACATTACTGCATTTTAAATGATTTTCTTATGCTTTTTGACCCTCTCTGGTAAAAACCTATAATCTGATTCCCAAATGGTTTTGACATGCTAACTATAGGAGACTGCAGGATTTTAAAATCAAATAATTCATAAAGACCATTGCTCACAGTATGGTGACATTTGACTTTCAGAGATTAGAATGAGAAATGCGATTTATTAGCTATTAAAGTGATCCATCTCTGCTGCCAATGAAAAACAAAACCAGGCAATTCTTCATGACTTTTATGCTTGTTTTGATATAGACAAGCATATTTTTACATAGGAGAAAGCGCAGAAATACATTCTCAGTCAAGTTCAATAATTATGTGCCCCTCACCTCTATTATGAGCTACAATTTTGTTTCATTAAAACAGAATCACAATCATGTGCATGATAGTGTACATGAGTATTTGTTGTTAAATGAAACTTCATAATCCTGCCAACATGTCCACCATAATCATTTGTGTTAATGCATATCTTCCCCCCAAATCAATGTCCAGATATCAGGACTGTTCTGGCCTTTTTCACTTGAACAAATTCACCTCTACCTAAGGTCTAGGATCTGATCAAGCTGGACTTACATAGAAATACCTATTACCTCAAGTTGACAAGCCCAGTGTGGTCCTGGCGCTGTTACTAAGAAATGTTGCCTTTGAAATTTAAGACCATTATTTCAATAGTTATATTGAAACATTAAATCATACTTGTTACAAGTCTGAATTTGACTCTATTTTCTACATCTGAGATTTATACCTTGCTCTAAAGATCCAGAAATATCTCTAAAGCCTGGGTTAAGTAATTATATATCTAGCTTATCTTAGTGTTATACTTTTTTTCCTTTCTATTGCACCCAATATACTCATTTTGATGAGTGTTACACTCAATTTTTTATTGACAATTCCTTCCCAGAAACTGGATTGCTATCCCTGATAGTGAATCCATTAGTTAGAATCTAACAAAATGTGTCAAGCTTTCTTGATGTATGCTCTTAGCTGTTTTTACAATCTTCCTTTCAGTGGCCCATTTCTGTATTAATAACTTCCTGGATACCCACAAATTTCTTAGAATAGCAAATTTTTCAGACCATTTTAATAGATATACTATAATTCTAGAAAATTTCTATTTAGTCTACACTTCCCTCTTTCATGTGTATTCAATCCCTTTTCATGTGTAAACTTTGGAGTCCTAGTAGGTTCATTTTGCTTCTTCTAGGACAGTTAATCCCCTAATATTAAAATGCCTCTTTTGTATTCTAAAATGTGAAATGGATGGATGAGAAAAAAAGTTACTTTAGCTGTATTGTCTAGATAGTAATGGCAGTACTATAAATCAAATATGTATTTGTATTTCTTTTTAGGAGAATACTTGTTCTTAGATATCTATTACTTGTTACCACATTGTTAGTTTCTTTACCTACATTCTATGCCCTCCCCAACCCTAATAATTCTGTTATATAGATATATTACACTCTATTTTATAGAAAAAAATGAGATCAAAACAGATTAAGGGTTACCCACCTTGTAAGTGGGAAACTAGGATTTAAAAGCCAGCCATCTTTCTAGTCTGTAACATTGCCTCTAAGCAGAGAATAAAAGGCTTCTCTTTCTCTCATCACCTTCAGGTAATTGCTTCTGACATCAACTTAAAGGATCTCATTTCTGTGTCATTTCCCTATCAATCTCCACATGATGTATCATCTAATATGACATTTAATCAAATGTCATATTGTCTTAGGTTGGTAACTATTCCATAGGTATATATGATTTCTAAACAATTTTACTGTAAGCTCTATGAGGCTAAAAATACTACCTTTCACTGTAGTTATTTATCTGGCAACTTAGCACAACTTAAATATATCCAGTAAATTCCTGTTGAACTGAATTTTGTAAAATAAACAAAGTTGAGTTATTTTGGTAGGGTATGTGAATCAAAAAATATTTGATAGATATTTAGCATCTATTTTGAATGTAAATGTTAG
Organism: Galemys pyrenaicus; assembly: GCA_019455555.1. NCBI lineage: Eukaryota > Metazoa > Chordata > Mammalia > Eulipotyphla > Talpidae > Galemys > Galemys pyrenaicus. Next base: position 146,448 of record JAGFMF010011392.1, read on the forward strand.
GTAGTACACTTTTTAATCAATTCAGCACAAAGACAACATAGTTTTCTTTTTCCATCTTGTTTCCTATTCATTCCTGCTATTGAAATTAAACACTAACTTTAATTTATGGAGAAGTTTTAACATGTTCAAACTCTTGTGCCTATTTCTAGTCATTCAAAATATATAGATATAGTATAGAAGCAATGTTCTGAGCAGAATATTTAAAATAATGTTCAAGTTCAATGGTAAGTTTTTTCCTGAAGGTGAAACATTATGTCTCAACCTGATTAATTTACCTACAGGTTAAAGAACATAATGTTCAGGAAAATAAAAAAAAAAAAAAGGAAATTCAAATTACTTAAAAACTTAGGGTAAAGCTTTTCATAAATACCATTTCTCTTTTCAAAAAAGGCATCTAGTTCTGTGATTTTTTTTTTTTAAGATTTGTTTATGCATACAAGAGCTGGAGTACAGGCAGGCCAGAGTTGTGGGAGGTATGAGGATTCACCAGAGACAGTGTGGGGAGCAGAACAGACAGATGGACTGAAATACACTGCTGAGAGGAGCAGTGGGCGAGGCAGGAGACGTCTGCTGAGCCACATGGGTACCCTCCCTGGTTGGGGATCAAACTGGCGCTGCTGTGCTACCAGGGAGGCCTCGCTTTGATTTTTTTTTTTATTCTAATATTTCTATGATGATGGATGAAAATATGCAGTGAATGAACTATAGAAAACCTATTATGCCTTATCATATTTTTAATACTATGATCCTCTAGAATCTGCTGAGATGTCATTGACATTGATTAAATATTAAAATGTTCATAAAAAGCTAGTACACATTTGTATAATGTACAAATATTAATTGGAAAAGTTTGGTTAAACATAATAGTGGATAAGGTCGATATATTCATGGTGATACTACTAATCTCAAATAAACCAAGCTCCCAGTCATCTTTCAGAAAATGATAGAATTTGGTTTTCAACCCTCTAAATATCCACACTTTCTCGCTTTTCTGTCATTGTCTGAGAGTTAATGGAAATTTAACAATACTTGTAACATGAGCTGTAATTGAAAAGACAACAAAATGCTTTGTCTAATTTATTAACTAAATTTAATAAATTGGAAGACAGTCCTTAATCGCCTTAGGGATGCTCCCATTTCACTGGCTGTCCTTTGGTTTTGACTTTGATTACAATTAAAATTTCAACATGTCATCTTCAATTTAAATCACCAGAGAGGGGTGTTGTTTCAAGATTCTAGATGTTTGCCTAATCATCCAATAGTGATTAGGCATATTTGGCTGGTTATTATTCTTTCTATTTCCTTTGAATATGAGCTGGCAGGTGTTATTCAGAGAATAACTACTTCCTCCTTAGTCACAGAAGTTTGTGAATAACCTCAATTAGAAAGCTTCTTAATGTGTGAAATGAGTTTGACAGATTTGATCCAAGCAACTGTAAATACTGTCATTTTCTTCAAAGGATCAATACTGTTTTCTATATACGTTTCACCAGATGTGGTTTGGTGACATTAAAAGGAGGGCATGTTTGGCTGAAATACCCAGAGTAACAGAACCTGATGTTCCATTTCATATCCAAATTATTCCCAGATAGAAAAATAAAGATTATTCTCCACATGAGAATCAGAGAGATTATTTCAAAACCTTATTCAATATTTACCTCCATGATCAAATCTTTTCTTAAATTCCCATTACCTTTAGAAAAAAAAAAAATGAAACTCTAATTTAACCCTGTGTTAAAACTCTAATCTACATATTAGACCCTTCATTAATTATGTGGTTCTTACTTTCTTTACTGACCTCACTTCCTCAGATTTCATAACATTTCTTAGTTATATCTCCACTGGCTTTCTTCATAACCCCTGGGTAAACCTAGCATATTTTAGCATCTGTAGGTTTTGCTTCTGTTTAGTGATATCACAAAATATCTTATCATCTATCCCCACTTCTTTGTGGATGATTTTGAATATTCTTCTCTATCACCACCACCAACAATAACAGATAGAGAAATTTTCCTGTCATCAAAGCCCTACCAAACTGGGAGCAACATTATATGCATCTTTGAATAACCTTCCAACATCATATTTGTGTTAATTACCACTGTGTTACAGTGTAATTCAGGTAATATCACACTCTTGTTTAGGGTTGTTCTAGCTATTCAAAAAATTTTGGTGCAGTAGTGTTCTATTGACTGTCAATAATGAGGTCTATGGTGGTGGACTAGGGGTGATTTGGTGGTGGGTAACTATCTAACAATACCTGCTGGGGATATCTTAATATTACTTCAATTAAAAATGATTAAATAAAAATATTTTTTAAAATAAAACTGCAATACTAAATTAAATATGAATGATGACAGCTGATGCCTTTTTAAATTCCTAATCTTTAAAAGGAAGTTTTCAGCTTTTCAACATTATAATACAGAGGTTTAACCTTGTTATATATCCATTGATAATGTCGAATTAGCTTCCTTTTATTCATATCTTGTTTAGAGTTCTAATATAAATTAGTATTGAATCTTATCAATGCTTTTTCCGCATCATTATTTTTGTTGATGTAATGTATTGCATTGAACGATTAATGTATACTAAAACATCATGCATCTCTGTGATAAACACCCATTTGTTCATAATATTTAACCCCAGTATTCACTGATACTTTGTTGAAGATGTTTATATTAATATTTATGAGGGATTTGAGCATGTAGTTTCATTTGCTTGTGCTGTCATTGATTATAGCATTGGTGTAAAATTCAAATCATGAACTATATCAGAAAGCATTGCTTCTTCTTGAACTTTTAGAAATAATATGAGGAAGAGGGGTAGAAATTATTCTTTAAAGGTTTGATAGGATTTTATTTAACACTCTCAGGCCCTGAGTTTTTGTTTTGAGGGAGATTTTTGATTTACGAATGTCAGTTAAGGGCATACCATTGTTCCTGATGCATATGAGGATCATCTGTTTCAGGTGGTGTTGAATTTGTATTGCTGTAACTTGGGGAACATGTGGAAGAGGCAAGCCTAAGGGTCTTACTCTGTTACCAACTTGCTGGACTCTTAGTTGATTATCATTTATTTCAAGTTGTACTTCTTTATGCTCTCTATATTCAGAGAGTAACTCTTGGAAAGTAAGTGTCAAAATATAGCTTATTTAGTGAAAAGTTGTGTTCAGAACACTGTGACAATGCTTCCTGCCTGGCCAAGTGTCTTTTTGTAGAACTGCAAGGCTTCTAGACAAGGCTACTCAAGATAGCTATGACATTTTACTGATTCTACTAAGTCACCCTACTAGCTATGATTGCATCCATTTTTCTAGTTGTCCCTGCTTTTCTCTGAAGACAGTTGAAGAATTTAGATCCAGAGCACCAAGAGGCTTCCCAAGCCTGGCTACTTGATATTTCTTGATAGTTCTCTCAATTTACTTCTGTACAGCCATTTTAATTCTATTAGTAGACTCATCAAAAAGTAGAAGTGCTTCCCCTGTCTGCCTATATTTGGCAAGAATCCCATTCTAGCTCACTCACCTGTTGTAAGTATCATTGGTTTCAGAGCGATTCAGTCCTGGTATATTCAATCCTGGTATGTACAATCCAGGGTGAATTTCAATCAAAGAATGCAAAAAAAAGACAATAAATGTAATTCAATTAATAATTCTGGATTCTATTTTTGTATGGTTGGAAATTGGGAAGAAACAAGAGATCTAAGTGGTCTTGTCTTTGGGGCAGGATAAACGAATGCCATGCTACTCTTGTATTCCTCCAGTGCCAGGGTCTCAAATCGTTCTTTTTCCACTATTTTCTTAAATGTTAAATTACTATTATTACTTTATTTTATTGTGGTTGGTTTACATTGGTGTTTCTTTTTAGAAGTATAGTATTCCCCCCACCTTCTAGTGATGTCACCATAGTGTTCCTACCACCAAAAAACATAGTCCACCATCATAGTTCATTATGCTCCCTCTGCAATTTGTGCTGGTCCCTCCCCCTCTGAATAGCTCAGTTCTACAGTTGACTTTTAAGGGCTAATTTTTAAATTTGGTATCCATTTAAAAGCTATAAACACTTAAAGTGATATAATATTGGGTCAAAACTAGGTAAAATGAGAATCTGCAATACTGTCTGGATTAGAAGTGACCAGTGTAATATTTATTGAAATGTAAATATGAGGATTTATAACAATTGTATTAAATCACAGCTTTCATCAATGTTTTAAAATCTAAATATTTAGGAACATAACCAATGATTCAGATCAAGAGACTATACCCAAATAAACTGCAACTTTTTGATACATAATTTCTGAAAATGGCATGATTATTTAACCTGAATTGTGTTATTCTTTTCATTTTATTTCTTGACTTCCAGGTATTATTTTTAACACATAATGAAGGCTTTAAGAAAAACTATGCTAATAGCCATTATACTTTCCCAGGAATTTATTAATTCTTTAGTGCTAGATATTTCTAAAAATATCCCTATATATTTAGAAAGCAATTAAGTATTTGGATAAGATATCCCTTTGAGGTTAGTTTCATTACATGATGACTAAAGAGAGAACGAACAAATTTTAGGTTTACATTACCAAGTTAGTGGGAACTGACCTGAGATATAACCATGTTCTTCATATAATGCTACACGGACAGTTTCTCTTGATTATAGTTAATAAATTAACAGATCTATCATTTTAAGTTTAGTAGAGATAATCAGTAACTATATAGATTATCTTTATATAGATATTTTAAGGTATGATTTGTTGGATTCTGAGTTAATTTTAAGATGTTATAACTAATATGGAAACATATCTCCTCATATTTATCTTTGATTAATAATAATTGCAGTGTATTGCAATTATTCTGAAAGAATTCAGCATTGAATTCATTTTACTTGTGCTTTTATTTGGCAAGCCTGCATATATTATTGTAAATAAAAGGAAAATCAATTTTTCTGCTTTTTCTAACAAAAAGGGTCCTTTATAGAATGCAGTTACCATTGCCCTCTAAGAAAATGGGAAAAAAAGGCTTTAATTCAGATAAAGAAGTAACAACCTGCTGATTAATTTTTATTCTATTCCTAAATGTGGCTTTCTTAATTGGAGAGGCAGAGGATCACAGCATAAATATTCAGAGGCCAGCACTGTTTTGTTTTTTTTTTTGGTTTTTTTTTTTTTTTTGGTCTTTTCAATATAGCAACTATCACTTTTACAGAGTAAGATGTAATAAAATCTAATTCTTATAAAATAGATCATCCTTCCTCTCTCCTCCCCGTTTCTTTCTGATAATGTAGATTATATAATAAAAACTCTGTTTTTAGGAAAAAATAAATAATAAGCAAATTCTGAAAAAATTGTCCATGGCACTTTAAATATAAAAAAGACAATCAACCTAATACAAAAACAAATATTTATGTGTTTTGATGAAAATTATTTAAGTCCAAAACAGTAAAACTTGTATCTTGAGCATATTAAAGAGACTGAAACCAAATATCAAACATTCAACATATCTGTTTCCCAATACAGGTAGGTTTTCTTCCTAACGATTTTCACAAGTCAGCATATCCACACAAAATATACTTAATCATGAACACATAGCCTCCAGTATGATTCTTCTCATCATTACTATCCTGATTGATGTCCTGATTAACAATTCATAAATATATCTACTCATTCCATTTCTTTCTCTTTAACACACACAAAAGCTACATCAGACACACACAACACAATATACCAATAATCTTTAAAAAGGAAGTTATAGACCCAGACATGAACAGTCTGAGAAAACATGAAATGACACTCACCTTCCTCCCCAGTCAGTCTACTTGTTTACACACCTACTCCTAGAAAGCCTTAGTTGAAGAGCACAGATGTGCACAAAATGACAACCAACTCTCTCTTTGAAAATATTAATATATTTCACAAGGTCTAATTATATCTGATCTAGATCATTAATGCTATGTTCTTGTGTCTCAACATAAGGAGAGTCCATACTAATGTTTACACTATTTTAACACCACACACACACACACAACAGAGATTGACCTTCTTTATAATTCCTCACTTGGATTTGGCTGGTGGGACTTTTTTTAGAGCTGGTAACATAGATGTTGAAGTTAAAGGTAAACAATTACCTTACAGAGTTAGTTCTAAACAACTATGTGAGAGATTTTCTCACTCCATTTTCTTCTGGCATGCTTTCAATAATTATACATTGAGGACTTTATAGACACTACCCACTGTTCTGTGTTAGTTAGCCTGACCCCAACAGTAACAACAACAACAACACACATCAAAACCAAGAAGACCAAAACTTGTGTAGGTCCTACATTTGTGAAAATTTAAATTTTTTGGAGGATGCATTTATTAAGTAATAATGACCTAAAAACTACTATCATGAGTGTTAAAAGCGGGCCTCCCTGGTGGCGCAGCAGGTTGAGTGCCACACTGTGAAGCATCCACGGCACAGCAGCACGAGTTCGATCCCTGGTCAGGGAGGGGACCCACATGGTGCAGCAGATCTCTCCTGCCTGGCCCGCTGCTTCCCTCAAAAGTGTATTTCAGTCCATCTGCCTGTTCTGCAACCTGCTCTGTCTCTGGTGAATCCTCTCACTCCCATAACTCTGATGCATAAATAAAATATGTTCTAAATGCATAAATAAAATATATTTTTTAAAAAAAGTGTTAAAAGTATATTTACACTAGCAATTTAGGTCAGAAACTTCTGTGACAAAGTGACACTTAATTTTAAGTTAAAGTGAATAAATTGGATAGGATAAATAGGATTAATACAGTGTGCGACTATAGGAAACATATCTTATGTTTTTGAATAGTTAGGGCTTTATGAACTAATTTTAAAGAAATCTGGTTCTTAGGTTAAAGAACGACACTTGAAGGCAAACTACTGTTTGGAAATTTGCTACTAGAGATGGTGGCATGAAGAGTTCAACAGAATGATTCTCAGTGAAGTAATAACTAGTGAAGGTATATATTTACCAGCCCCTATTTTGTCAATATAAATATAGCATAGCTCTGGAATACCTAGTTCTGGAGACTCATAATTTTCATAAAATAGGTAGGGCCATAAGAACAGAGAACTTCAAAACTCTCCCCAATGGAACAGATGTGTAAGTGGTAAGTAATTAAGAGGATACAGGAAGTTTCATAAAAGCAACAAATTGGACTCTAGGGTCAACTAGTTTATGGAGAAATCAGAGGAAAGGGAAATAGTTATGAAAACTTCTGGAGGCCAAATAAACCTTAAATATGAGTCTTTAAAACAATTCCATTAAATTTTAATTGGACCAGACTGTGGAGCAAGCTATGCTTCAGGCCATTGTCAAAAACAATAAGTAGCCATCTAGCAATTAGCAGAATTTTGAAGCTGGTGTGATACCTATAGATGCAGACAGCTTAAGATTGAAAACAGGACAATCACTGAAAAAGATTCTTGCTAAACTTTACTGTTATATTAGGGTGAAATTAGCATCCCTAAACCTTTCCTCCGAGGAATGAGATGAGAGGGTTCACACTGCACAGAAAAGAGATTTGTACTAAAAAACCAACCAACTAAACAAATAAAGGAACAAAAGGTAGTAGCATACCTTGGGAACTGGGGAAAGAAATAAGTAATTATAATATATTATCTAAAAATAATCTCAGAAAAACAAACTATATACAGAAAAAAACTGAAATTGTGAGATAGTCTAGATGTGAGACTTAAATACTTAAAAGTGTTTATTGCAAATATTATCAAAGAACTAAAATAAATCATTATTAATGAAGTAGAGAAGAAAATGATAGCAATGGTTCATCACATATTTTTCTCAGTAGAAATTTTAGTTGAAAATACAACTAAAAACAATTAAAGGACATCAGATCAGATCTGAATGTGCAGAACAATTAGTGAGCCCAATGATTAGTAGAGTTTAAGCAATTCATTTAAAGAGGGAAATAAAAGAATGAAGAATGATGAAAAGATCCTAATTGAAAGTGTGGACTAACATTAAGTGCATAAGCATATAGAACTGGGAACACTGGGAGAAGGGCATATAAGTGGAAGGAAATTATTACCAAAAAGAATTGCTGAAAATATCCAAAATCTCGAGAAAAAAAAAATTAACCTGTACATCCAAGTTCACCAAACACTAGGAACATAAGCAGAAAGAGATCTATAAACAAATACACGATAGTAAAAACAAAAAGAAAGTTAAACTCTTAACATAAGCAACATGAAAACAAAACAAAAAAAAAATCATCAGTAAAAGGAACACCAGTAAATATAGAAAACAGAATTAATTGCTAGTAGACCCATCTTTAAGAAATATATGAAGTTCTTAGGCCGAAAGCAATTATTTAGACTCTAATCAAATGCACAAAAAAACAAGAGCACTGACACCTGTAATTATATATTGGTAATAAACAGGAAATTCATCTTTCTTCTCTTCTTTTTATAATTTATTTTGTTTATGCATACAAGAGCTGGGGTACAGGCCAGAAGCCCCAGAGATGAGAGGATTCACCAGAGACAGAGTGGGGAACAGAACAGGCAGATGGACTGAAATATACTGACTGAAATATACTGCTGAGGGGAGCAGCTGGTGAGGCAGGAGAGGTCTGCTGTGGCAGGAGAGGTCTGCTGAACCACGCGGGTCCCCTCCCTGGCCAGGGATCTAACTCTCGCTTTTGTACAGCAGATACTTCAAAATGTGGCGCTCAACCTGCTGTGCCACCAGGTAGGTCTTTTCTTCTCTTCTTAATTGATTTTAAAACAGTGAAATATAATGGAATATATACACATACATATGAAACAAACACAATGGCATATGCAATGGTATATATATTTTTAACTATAATAAATAGAAATGTGGCATATTTGACAATAAGTGGATAAAGGGAGAGGAGGTAGATCAGAGCAGAATGCTGTTGAAAGAAGAAATTTACACTAGCTGATAACTTAAATCTAAAAAAACAAAGAGAACCAGAAATGATGAATGCTGACACAAATATAATAAACTATGACTTGTTCTTTCTTTACTTTTCTTCTTAAAAAATATATTGAATTCTATGAAATAATAGTTAAAACAATGTATTGTTGGATATGACATACATATATGTAGTATTAATTATAATGACACAGAACATGTTTTAAACAACAAACACTTGCTACCTCAGTTATGGATATTGGGAAGTCCAAGATGATATGTTAGGTGTCTTGGTGGGGGCAATCTCCTCCTTCATATACTGCCATCTTGCTGAGTTTTCATGTAAAGGGTGAGGAAGATCTCTGGGGTCTCTTTTATAAGCTAATAACATTTATAATGACTTCACCCTCATGACCTACTTAACTCCCTAAATGCTACCTTCTGAATACTATAATATTAATATTTTATGACACTAAGATTCTAGGTTTCAACATATGTACTTGAGAGGCACACCATCTATAGAAAGATTGATATGTTGATATGAAAAATACCCATTATTAGGAGTAGATATAATTGCTGGCCTCTATCAATGCATATTCCTTTATTTATAAGAGTGCCATTTTTTATAGTGAAAATCATACCTAACTTTTATATAGAATATGTCACTACTCTTCTTCCATTTGATGTAGGGGTAGTACTCTTGGTGCTAAACATAGTGGAGGATGCAGTGCTTCACTCCATCAGAAGTCTCTTTACATATTGTTGATGATGTCAGTTTATTATAGGCTGCTGGAAACTAACCAGAGACAAACTCCAAAACTAAATCTAGAGGACTGTTCCTTTTCCAATATCTCCTGATGATTCTCTTGCTTTATTTTTTTGCCACAGCATTACTAGTAAGAACAGAAAAAATATAAGAGGATTGTAAAATATTACTTTGAGGAATGTGTTTTGTTACTTATAATATAATTTTTGATCAAACTGCATCCTTTGGAGTATGTTGAAGGCAACTTTAGCATCTTGTGGCAGATATCATAATTTTGGGAAATCCCCTATGAGCCTGTGAACTAAATTGGCATCTATATTCTACATTTCAGCACAAGACCCAAAGACTCTGGCTATTGAAATAGTATTCCCAGAATTGAGAACAATAAAAATAACAGAAATAAAAAGTAAAAACAAACATTGCTTCCATCCAAACAAATCCAATCTTTCACACTGCTTAGATAATTTTATATAACAATAATAATTTTATTTATAGAACATTACATTTTGCCTTTTGTTATATCATAACTGGAAGAGAGTATTGCATACTATAAATATTTGCAAACAGTCACATTTTCATTAGTTTTTTGGTTACTACAAACATCTATTCATGGCAAATATGACAAACAATGATTATGTAGCTATAAAAGTCACAATGTAACTTTCTCATATTATTCTCTGGGGTTGTTTATCATGGACTTGCATTAACTGATTTAATCTTACTGTTGCTCACTTTTTTTGCCTTCAACTCCATATCCAAATCTGTCAGACTGTTTTTCAATGCTTTCTTTGATTTTTCTAACTCACAATAATTTTTTAAAGTTGTTCTATATTTGCTCTCTGGAGTATTGACTATCACATATTATTTCAATTGTTTATGACTTTACAGGTCAATATGACTTCACTTCTATCTAAATTTTCTAAGAATGGGGTTCACGGTATTGAATCCTTCATCATCACCTATTATAGGTTTGGTATGTAAAATGACATTCTAAAACAAGTTAAATAAGCATTGCCATGTTTCTTGTTAGAATATTATCCTAGGACCTACAGGGAATCCAATGAAATAAATGTGCAGTTGAACAAGATTCCCAGGTTATAAATAAGAATGTTATAGTCTGAAACGCTGCCCTAAAACTTGTGAGCTCTCTATACATAATTAACCAAATGATTTGCTTTTTAGTACAATATATATTTCTCTCTCTGTGTTTTGGATTTTTTTTTTATTGAGGTAATAATGGTTTACAAAACTGCCTATAATTTAGGGGTATAAAGCTGCATCTTTTCAAATGTATGTTACCATCACATACAGAACTATAGTCCACTGAATTTCTCCTCCCTTTGCTCCCCACCCTTCACCCTCTGTTCCTAGTAACCTCAATTGCAGTAGAATTTCTGCTAAACATTTGATTTCTAGTTTATCAGATGTAATGCCAATTTCTTAGGACTACCAGAAAATGTAAAAGCACAAAGCAACATAATTTCTTTTCTTTGGCCAGAAGTCTGAATTCCAGTTTTCTTCAAGGTTAGTTCTGTCAGAAGGCTTTGAGGCAGAAACTATGCAATGTCTCTTACAGAGCTTTTGGTGTTTATTGGCGATCTTTGACATTCCTAGCTTGTAGAAGCATCCAGTCTTTGCCTCCGTGTTCACATTGCCTCCTCTGTGTGTTCTCTTCTTATAAGTAAGGATACCAGACATTGAATTCACAGCCCACCCTAAATCCAAGACTATTTCAAATCAAGTCACTGCAGCAATAGCATCTGCCAAAAACCTACTTCCAAATAAGGTCACATTCTGAGTGTTCATATATACATGATTTTGGGGAAGAGAAGGAAGAAACTCACTACAGTCATGTAAATCAAAGGTGAATTTCATTACTATCAGTATTACTATCACAGTTTCCTCCTATTCATCCCTAAATTCATGTACACCTGCAGATGATGTCCACTCTTTACCCCGACTCAGATATGCCAAAGGGTTGTTGTTCACAGTTCACAGAGGTAAATTTTTAAAATTTAACTGTGGCTACCTATGTCCCTTTAAATAAACAAGAAGCCTAAAATGATAAAATGATGATTTCTCTCTCGTCATCCTTCTCTCATCCACACACAAACAAGCACACACACAAACACACAAATAGGTCTTTCTAACTCTATAATTTGCTACATGAGGTCTCTCTGGTGGTGCAAGGGGTTAGTTATTAGCACTATGAAGCCAATGGCAGCAACAGCAGCACTAGTTCAATCCCCAGCCAGGGAGCTAACCTACATGGCACAGCAGAATTCTCCTGTCTCATCTGCTGTTCCCTTCAGCAGTGTATTTCAGTCTGTCCACCTGTTCTGCTACTCACTATTTCTCTGGTGAATCTTCTCATCTCTTGCACCTCTTACCTAAACCCCAGGTCTTGTGTGCATAAATAAATACATCTTTAGGACTCGCCCTGGTGGCGCAGTGGGTTAAGCAATACACTTTGAAACAAAGCGCAGCCACTGCAGCACAAGTTCGATCTCTGCCATGGCCAGTGAGGTAACCCACACGCAGCAGCGGCAGACCTCTCCTGCCTTGCCCGCTGCTCCCTTCAGCAGTGTGTTTCAGAAGATCTACCTGTTCTGCTTCTTACTCTGTCTCTGGTGGATCCTCTCACTTCCCTGTACTTCTGGCCTGTCCTCCAGTCCTTGTGTGAATAAAGAAATAAATCTTAAAAATTATACATCTTCAAAAAAAAAATACATATAACCCGCTATATGGAGTTCTCACAAACCTTTTATGAAATTTAACCTTTCCATTAATAACTATGAAGTCAATAATATTTGTTATATGCATCTGCTTATAGTGACTTTAAGAAACCATATTGCTCTAGCTTGTAATCTCTGCACTTACTATATTCAGTTTTCATGGGTACCATAGAAGTAATTAGATATTTTAATGATTTTTTTTACCCGATCTCTAACATCCATTTTCCTTAAAGTTTCTAGCTAAATGTTCAGTCTAGGGTATTTTCTATGAGCTGTTTACATATATATCTCCTTAATGTTGTTCAATTAACATCTATCTCTCTAAAATCTCTCTAAATGCTATATGTGTTTCCCCACTCTGGATATTATTTCATGGTATATATGTTAATCCAGAAGCTTTTAAAGTAACAGGTATAATTGTGGGGGGGGAGTAATAGATAAGCATATATGAATATTCATGTCTCTCTAAGTGATGATCTTGAAATTTTATTAAATATTGTGCACCTTCATTTGCTAAAATGTGTCACGTATAAATGACTGACAATAATATTATTGACTACTCAAAATTCATTAGGTAGTAGAGAGTTTATTAAAAAGGAGGAGATATTTGTTTAAATCTGAGTTGTTCAACACAACGCTAGGTATGGGGGATTAGAAAAGAGTTTTGTTTAATTCTTGAAACAGACCAAAAATTATTTCAACCTTTTTTATGCTATTTCCTCAGATAATTATTTTCCAAATAAAAACATATTTAACTGACCTTTGGTTAGTTAACTTACCTCTGGGACTGACTTGCCCATTTTAACAATTGAAAATAATGAATTTTGCTATCACATGACTGTGCAAGTAACCTGTATGTTTCTTTCTGTCTAGGAGTACTTATTTTGTTTATCCAGTTTGTACTGTTTTATGGACAACATAAGTGCCTGAAAAAGGGAGAAGATAAATACTCTCCTTCGGTGAAAAATGTAAGGAGTTACAAAAGTAAAGAGGTACCAAAATTCTGTAATCAAGATAAATAGTATTATTTATTGCTAACAATACAGATATCAGACAAGGAGTTAAATTTGAATTTTAAATAAACAACAGATTTTTAAAATTTTAAGTATAAATTTTGCAAATTCATCTAAAATTCAAATTCTATATGGAACATATTTATGCAAAAACTTTCTTGTTACTTTAATATTCAAATTCAACTTGTCCTATATTTTTATTTGCTACATCTGGCAATTCTAACTTTAATGCACTATTTTTGAAAAAGTCAAAATTAAAACCAAAAAACCCATGATGAAAAAGTATCAATTTTAAAATAAAACCAGAATCAGTGTTACTAATTTTCTTTTTTCCCCAGGCTCTAAGATGGCTCTGCACTGAACAGTAACTATCTAATTTTGTTAAAATATTGTATTAAAATATTATTTATCTCAGTTACTAAGTAATAAATGCTCTTCAATCTTGCCTCCAGGGCAAATGTCTTATTTGCCTTTTTACAACCTAAGCACTGCTTGGAAACTCTTTATAATTTAATCTCACTATGACTCTATTTTTAGAATATATGAATATATAGGAATTATATGAAAATATTGTAAAAATAGACTAGAGAGTTTATTCTGAAATGATTCTTAAAGATTATCTGGTCTTTGACAGTACCTGGTCATATCTTCCCATTTGATTGTTAGAGAGATTGAGGCCCTGGTTGGGATTTGACTCCAACTCTAGTTACAGATTATAGAAAAATTGAAATTAACAGACACATTTTCCAACAGTCAAATGATGGGGGCCATGCTACTCATGCCATGAGACAAAAGCCAGTCATGAGGGAACTATCCTGAAAAATCGGGTGCTCCACAGCGGGCCACTGCCAGACTCCTTTTTGTTTTGTTTTGGTTGATTTTATAATTAAAGTTTTGTAAAACTTTAGAAATGTACTTACTAGAAAAGTACCCATGGGGTTGTTGTAGAATTGGCTGTGATACCAAAGTAATTAGTTACCATGCATTTTGATGACATACTACCGATTGGCTAATATCATAATGCAAATTCTATACTGTATAACTAGATAAAAATAGATGCAATTGAAATGTGGTTATTCTACAAAATCTAAAGTTAGTTATGGTGGGGGACCGGCAAGATGGCGGCAGAGTGAAGACGCTAGACTCATAGTGTCCAGATACACATAACAGGGAAAGCCAAAAAAGCAAAGAGGAAAGCCAGAAAACGGACTATCAGCTTACATATAGGAAACATCAGCCCGACGGAAGGCGGTAGGAATCTCTAAATGAACTCTGTTTGAAATAAGGACGGG
>JAGFMF010011392.1:167763-254821 GCA_019455555.1 Galemys pyrenaicus
CAAGGACAGACTGGGGACACCTGGTGGGGAGGGGAGGGGGAGGGTTGAGGGAAGATGGGAGCAGGAGGGACTGAGGTGATGGTGCACTGGTGAGATGGTAATGGGGAATACATGGGGATTACAATTAATGGCAAGTATTTGTAAATTTTAAAATATTTTAATAAAAAAAAAAGAAAAAAAAGAAAGTTAGTTATTAGATAATTTTTAGACTTAAACATTTACTTGGGGCTAAAAACCTCGGAGACCTAAGTATCACTTCTCTGTAACTTGGGCTATTGTGTAAGGATCTGCATTTTCCTTTTGCCTTTGTTAAATGGGCTCTACATTCCTTAAGGTGATGAATGAGTCACATGAACCCTCCATACCCTCCTCCCTTTCCTTTTTTCTTTTTGTTTTAATTAAAAGTTAATCTAGCATAGGAAGACTCCCTATTGATGAATATATAGTCAATCAGACTTAGATTTAGAAGATACTGATATCAACTCCTTTTGAAGATCAAATATTAGGGCATAGATGTGATTTAGGTGTTTTTGTTTTGTTTTTTTTTTCCAGAGTGCTGACAATAGTTCAACCCCAAACCCTGTGACTAATAATCAATCTTATACTCAGAGTGAAAAAAACAAAATAATTAAGTTGTGATTGCTTAAATAATTGATATGATTGATCAATCTTAGCACAGTTAAGAAATGATTGTCTGGATTTTGTCACTGCCTATGTCATAAATCTCCACTGGGGGTCATAAGACCCCAAGTGATTCTTAAATATGTAATGATTGTTATCTTCCTGATCTATGCATATGTTGATGTAATCCCACTGCCTGCTTAAAGTGTATAAATAAAGACCTGCTGAGTCTCTCATTGGGACTGGTATCATACTCTGATCAAGTGTACTACCTCCGCAAATCCCTCCAATTGGCTGACTCCATTCCATCCTTCAGTCGAAGCGAGACAGTCCAGTGATACACACACATGCAAACACACACAAACACACACACACCACTTTTAGGAAAATTACAAAGGAGAATAATAATTATCCTGCTACTCAAGGATTTGAACAAAATAATCTATAAAATGAGGCTATATTCACTCCTTTCTATCCCACCTAAAATCATAACTACTGGTGTTGAAATAGCAAAACAATTGTTTCCCTTATTTATTCCACAAATGTGTTCCTATTTCCTTCTGCATACTAGGAATTATTCTCAGTAGAAAGCATATAACCATGCATATGAAAGACAAGGCATTTTTCTCTTGGGTCTCCTATCACAAAGGGGCAAGATTGATAATAAACAAATAAAGCAAATAAGCAAGCAATATAATATAGATACTTCAAAGTGCTAATAACAAAATAAATCAGAAAAAGAAGTATTTTCCTGATTGTGAAGGGTGGTACTATAGGGTGGTGCTAGATAGTATCACCCTTAGGGAAGATTTTTTTTTGAGAAAATGACAAGATACATGAGAAGATACATGAACATTGAAAGAGGCAATCAAGATCTATATGAAGAGCATTCCAGGCAAAGAACACATATAAAACCTAATAAGGATGGAGATAGACCTACATAATGAATAGCATTTGTTCATACATAAATTCTGGCATTATGTAATAACCTGTCTGTAGTCAACATTGAATCTTAATAAGTACCTAGAACTTTTTTCAGAAATATTTTTTATACCATTATTTGTAGAACCACAGAACAACCTCAATCTGGGAATTTCAAGTAGTGAAAAAATGACAGCTCTTCATATATTGTTAGTAAAACTGTATGAATAAAATTAAAAAAAAATAAGCCTTTCAATATCCCTTACCACATTCAATACAAGCTCGTTGGCCAGATGTGTGCTGTGACTACTTACTACTGAACTGAACAGTGCAGATCACGGAACACTTATATCATCAAAGAAAGTTCTGTTGATCATGCCAGAACTAGAGGGAAAGGCAGATATTTTATATAGTATTATGATGGAATTTGGAATGAAAGTGGCTGGGATTTGCATGCTTATAGTGTTAGAGACAGAGTCTGTCTAAACGTAGCTGACTGAAACTTGAAAAACGACCTACAGGCCTTATCTAGTAGGTCAGCTGATCCCATACCTTAGGCTCTCCTGGGCAGTTAAGGGCAAGGCGGATGAAACAATGTTATCTTAGAATGTGCACCCGGGTATGGGGCAGAAGCCTGAGCCCACCCAAAATGGATCTCCTGTAAGTTTAAATTTTTTGAATCTTGTCTCTCTTTAAAGCTCTTTGCTGTGCTCATTGTGCAGGCTTTGATCTCTCAGCTTATTGGCTACAACCTATGTAAGGCAGGAAACTGGCTATAAAAGCCCATTTCTTCTTCCCTCGTGGCCGATCGCCTCAGCCAGACCTGCGTGTCACTCTTGAACGGTCGGCCCCAGCATGCTGGCGTAACTAAAGCTCTACATGACCATTGCAGCCCTGTGTCCGCTCTTTGTTCTTTTGGGTGCCCATGGAAACTCGGTACTTTACAATAGAACAGGTGACTCTGTGGCTCAGAGGAGGAAAGTGAGATCCCTAGGGTGTAAAATTTAAGGATGTATTTGCACTCAATTCTAGCTGTTACCGCTGACCCTGAGCATAAAGTTAAAACAAAACAATGTTAATTTTATAATTTGAGATGTATAGGCATTCAGAGAGAAAGAGAGTTATGAGAGATGAGAGTTTGGGGGAAGGGACTCAACTATTTTTATGTATTCCTGTATTCATAATCTCAACTGACTATTATTTGACAGAGTATAGGAACTATATAATCAATGGAAATTTAGTAATAAACCACAGGGGCAATCTCCTGTTCCTATACTCATGAAGCTTATATTTTAATGATAAATGGGAAAATTAAATAGCACATTCAATATTAATGAATGTTAATGAGAAAAAAAATAAGAAAGGTGAACTGAAGTGTTGAGCTGTTGGGAAGTACTGAAATAATAGAGTGATTAAGGAATGCTTCACTGATAGGGGGGGCAGGGGTGAACTACAGGAAGTAAGAGGATGAAGGATTTACTAGCAGCCTGGCACAATGGCTCTAAAATGGGAACTAGTAAAGCCTGCTTGAGAAACAAATCCGCAAACTTAAGCAGAGTAGAGCCAGTATTAGAAGAAGGAACAAAAGACAAGGGATCAATGGAATCAGACTATTTAAGAGTTTGTATATCATTGCAAGGAATTTACATTCTAAAGAGGTGTATGAAAGAAAACTTTTTTTTTCCTTTGCAAGGTTCTGAAAAAGAAGGTTCAAATTGTCACTATAAGTGTTTTATTAAAATTGTTTGAAATCTTCCAACTCAGAAAAATAACACACTGGTAATACATGAATTAGTGAAACATCATTTAAAACATTTGCTAATAATTGGGCCTTCCTGGTGACACAGGGGTTAAGTCTCAGCGATACTAACCTTCTGAAGCCACTGCAGAAAGAGTTCAATCCAGGACCAGGGAGCTAAACCACATGACTCAGTAGACTGCTCCTGTCTTGTCCACTGCCCCTCAGCAGTGTATTTCAATAGATCCACCTGTTCTGCTCCCCACTCTGTCTCTGGTGAATTCTTTCACCCTCCCCTCCACCCCACCCCACCCCCACCCTTGCCTCAGCTCTGGCCTAGACCCAGTTCTTGGATGCACAAATAAAATAAATCTTAAAAAAAAATTGTTAATAGGGGCCTCCCTGGTGGTGCAGCAGGTTAAGCAATGCACTATGAAGCAAACCGCAGCCACTGCAGCATGAGTTCGATCCCTGCTGCCAGCCAGGGAATGGAACCACATGGCGTGGCAGACCTCTCCTGCTGTGCCCGCTGCTCCCCTCAGCAGTGTACTTCCGTTGATCTGCCTGTTCTGCTCCCTGCTCTCTGTGGTGACCCCTCTCACCCCACCCCCACACCTCTGGCCTGTACCCCAGTGCTTGTATGCATAAATAAATAAATCTTTAAAAAAAAAATTGTTAATAAACCTACAGTGAGTTAATAACTTACTTTGCCTCTTTAAGATAGAACAGCACATTATGGAGTTTGATAAGTGATTTGAACATGTATTTATCACTTAAAATCTTGTCATTTAATCAATACATGAACCCTATGAGATAGCATTACCTATTCCAATCTACAAATAGAGAAACAAAATTAGTGATGTAAGGACTTAGAGTACATATTTCTAACCTCCTATATGTAAAGTGAATTTCAGAGTGGTTCATATAAAGAGTTTAGCTTCTGTTGCATAATGATTATTATTACTACAATTACTCTATTATAACCTATGCATTAGGTACATATCTGAAGCAGACATTCAAAGGTACATATTTTCAGAGCAAAATCATTTCTGATGAGAATTTAAATCTACTTCAAGTGGCACTTTTTAAAATGGACAAATGAACTAAACTTGAAAAATCATTTCATATATACATGATTTTCTAAGTGTCTCATTTATGTAACATATCTATTCCTAGAACTATAGAATTATTAATCATTATCAGCTCAAGAATTAGATTAACTATCTCTTACAGATTAAGGCATAACAAACCAATAGTAAACTAAATGTTCATCCCTACCTATTATCTATACTGTATTTCTCAACAATTGATTTTATTTGGGTGAAGACTAATGAGAGAGTGATGCTTTTGTTATATAGAGGACCATGTTATAGCACTAAACACCCAAAAAATATGCAGTTCTTTTTTGTTTTTTCATAGTCCTATAACACAGGGTGTGAAACATAAGAGGGTTGAATAAGTGTTTTGTTTGTGAATTCCATTTATCAACATAGTATCATATGAAGAAATAGGAAAAATGTGTATTAAAATAAGACATCTTGATATATCAAAATAAGACTTGCTCCATTTCCCTATAGTCATACACATGAAATCAGACAGACAACATCAGTGAATAAAACAACATCAAACACTACAAGAGAGAACAGGTAAGGTGGGCACTGAAAGAAACTACAAATGGAGCTGCAGGACAGTGATGCAAATTTTCCATCAGTTGTGTCAGTCACACTTTAGGAATGGAAGCACTTGACCCAACAATCTAGAGCAGAGAGAACAGCACAGCCACTGTGGAATGCATGGATTTTTGATGCTTCTGCTATAGCATCAATAATTCTCCTTTTTTGTTTTGTTTTGGAATCAAAGTGACTGAGAGTGACTTGACTTAGAGTAGGGCGAATATGGGATTAAGGGGAAAAAAGTGAAGTACCTAGTCTATAAAATTTAAGGAAACCCTCAATCCCAGTTGTCAGCCTTGCATATGCATATGACTCCTGATATTGAGTGCCTCCCAAAATTTTGTCTCAGCTTGCTATAGATGCATGTGCTCTGACTGGCTTAGAACAAATTGGGTTTGTAATCAGTTTGTCTGGCTAAATTAATGGTGGTCCCTGTTTTTATTTTCAAAATGTTCCTTGCATGGATGATACATTATATGATTATTGTATTTATAGGAATATTTTTAAATTAAAACTAAAATAAATAATTTAAAAACATTAGAGTTATTTATTCTTTTTTTTCCCAATTACTTCTGTCCAAATTCAGAACTGGTTAAAACACAGCTATACTTTCAGATATTATACTGATAGCTAAAAACTGTTTCTTTAGGCATATAATAAAAATGTATTATTTTGAACAAATATAGACTTGAAAATAGAAGAGATGGGTCTTAAGCAGATATGTTATATAATGATATATATTATATGATAAAAAATAAAGTATATGTACTTTAAGTTTGGAAAACTGGTAATATTAAGTTGGACAGAAATACACTATGTATGGGATTATGTAAAGTATTGTTCTATATTTTTATACTTTCTTTTTACCCATTTCATAGCACTTGCCCATGGGCCAGTAGTCATTTATGATATTGATTATTTAGATTTGACCTATCCTTTAACAAATTTTCAACAGTAAAACAAATGAGGTCATAATTATGCCAATATTTTTAAAAATAGCCTGACTGACTGCCAGGTAATTTTTACATTTGATCGCTGATCTACCCAATTGGTCATTTGGTCTTTTGAGATATTATTCAAAGGGTTTACACATGATCAACTATGTCAATACATTTTCTTTGCAATGGAGTGAAAATATTTACTTCTGGGATTTCCCATTCATGGATCAATGCTTAAAATACATGAAACAGGGGTTTATACATGTAACCTTATTTTCAAAGAAAATGGTAAAGATGGCAGCACAAACTAATCTCCCACAGTTTGGTCCTTCTTTTCTTCAGTATATCATGGAGGTTAAATTAGTGAGTCCCCAAAGATAGTGGCCAGCGCAGAATAGAGTCATCATTGGCTGATCTCCTTCACACCTTAGGCCCTGAACGATCAGCTCACTCAATTCTTACTTCATAAACCTTCATGACAATATCCAAATAGGTTACTTCTTATGTATCCCTATCAAACACACCATCTATCATTGGATATTTATCATGTTTTTCTATCCTTATCTTATTGCCTAAGGGGAAATATCTATGTTAGTTTGCAAAATGACACACATGACTTGTCAGGAGAGAACAAGTTAGCCATTATTACACAAGTTAACATATACATTTTTATTGTACTTTTTGAAGACACTGAGGAGATGCCAATGAAAACAATAATGGGAAATTTTACAAGATATATTGCTTTTATGTATATTGTTTATAAAGTATCCAATATATACTATATTTAATGTGCAACTGAAACATAACTTTACCAAATGAATATTGTTCACTATCAGTTATATTGCCAGAAGTAATCCAATTTATGTCAGTAACACAGGAATTTTTTTTTTTTTCTGAAGGGGGTTGTTTCTGTATATTTTTACAAATGAAACAAGGCAGCAACAGGATGGTGGTGGGAGGGAAAGAGGAAAGGATTGACTGTATTTACAGAGTCCTGAGTGAGTGTGAAATGTATCTAACACAGGAAATTTTTAAATAAGGCAGGAAGCTATGGGAGCAAACAGAAGCACAGAAGCTGTATAGCAGAGATTCGGGTTTACGGATTCAGTTCTGAATTATGACTTTGGCGTTCATTAGCTATATGACTGAGCTCAGGCCATCTAACCACTTTGAATGCATGTTCTGTCATCTGTGAAAGGATATAAAAGTTATCCTACTAATGTTCTTGTTTAAACAGTATAATATAAAGCATTTAGCTAGTGCCTTTCATATTGTAACATTTCAATTAATGTTAGCTATTATTATTATTACTGTAGAAAAATGAAGGCAAATTTGAGGTCCTGACTAAGACTTACATAGCCCGCTAATTATTGTTTGTGATCAAAAATATTAACCATCTGAGAGCAGTGCCAGTTTTAGATTAGAGGTAGAGAGAGTTCTTGCATTATTTGGTATTACCATTACCCTGCTGCTTGCTTATACTAAACAAATAAAGCATGCTTAGTAGTGAGGGTCAGGAAAATAAACTTTCAATAATCAAATAAGTTTCAAGAAAGTAAGCTTGTGGTAAGATCAGTCTTAAAATCATTCTGAAAGTAAGCTTGTAGTAAGACCAGTCTTATTTTTTTCTTTTTTTATTAATATTTTTTATTTATATATATATATTTGAAATCAGTTGTAATCCCCATGTATTCCCCATCACCATATCACCAGTGCACCATCACCTCAGTCCCCCGTGCTCCCGTCTGCCCTCAACTCTCCCCCTCTTCCCTCCCCACCAAGTGTCTCCAATTTGTCCTTGTCTTTTCATTTTTGGTTTTAAAATCAGTCTGAATTCTAAAAGTCAAGTCATCTGAGTATGAAATATATCCAGAATCAAGACCATAATTCAAAGTTTCATTTCTTAGAATTGTTGCCATTCCACAGTTAAATATTTATCTAATGGTGAATTGCAGTAACTAGTGTCAGTAAGACTAACTGCAAAAATTTACTTAAATTCCCTTTTCCTTACATTTGAGATATGGAGTTGCTTTACTGAGGAACACAAAGTAAGGTTTATATTCCCAAAGCTTGAGGTTAAGTCATAGAGTAAAATCTGACAGCTATACATTTTCCTAAAAGTCATCTGATTCCCTGGACATTAAGAATAAAGAGTTTTTGGTTGGTTTTAATCCCTAGGGTATACAAAATAACATACTATTTGCTGGTATGTGCATTTCAGATACTTGAATAATTCTCCCCTTCTCCAGTTCCCCCTGACACCTGTAACTATTATGAAGGGGGATTAACTTCTTTGAACACCAAGATCTTTAATAAACACTTAGCTATTCCTTTATATGCTGCTTATCACACAACTTCTTATTTTACACTCCTTCATTCAACATAAAAAGGAGGGTTTGGTTTCCTTGGTTATTTATTATCATATTACATACCACTGTCAGTGAAATTGACCATGAAAGTATGCATTAAATGGTTGATCATAAAATAAAACATTCTTGGCATGTGTAACAATGACAAAGTAACAGTGTTTAACTTATTTTAATTAAAATTGTCCCTATCTGGAACTCTCTGGTGGCACTGCGGTTAAAATATCAGCTCTATCAAGCTATCATCAACCACCGCAGCATGAGTTCGATCCTTGGAGCTGACCCACATGGCACAACAGACCTCTCCTGTCTACCTGCTGCCCCCCCACCAGTATATTTCAGTGGATCTGCCTGTTCTTCTCCCTACTTTGTCTCTGGTTAATCCTCTCACCCCATGCCTCTGGCCTATACACTGGCTCTTAGATGCATAAATAAATAAAATAAATCTTAAAAAAATAAAATAAAATTGCCCCTGTCTGACTGGTGAACTGAACTTTTGTGCCAGGAAACAACTAATAAAGCACATAGGAAGTCTGAGTGAGGCACTAAAGGTATCCAATTTATTTAACTACAACTATTCTTCCACCTCTATACAAGATACTGAAGTTGAAGTCTTCCTTGTGATGGCATGGACATTTTGGAAGGTTATCAACAGAGTGCTTTAAATTAGAGAAATCTTAGTAAGCTATTCACTAACCAGCATCTCCAAATACTTCCTCTCCTTCCTTCCACATGACCCCAAGTGACAGAATTCAAGGTAGAATTATGCAGGCAGGTTAAGGACAAAAAGATGGATCAAAGAATAGTATTTGTCTGTGTGCTGCCTGATCCTCACTACCAGGCAAGCCCATTTACCTACATCAGCTGCCTGAAGTGGTCATTAATAACTCACAACTGTCCCTTGTCTGAAGAATACTCTGTGGCCCAACTCCACAGAAACTAGCCTCATCATCACCCCAGGGTCCACAGAACTCAGTTGATAGCTGGCAGGCAAGAGAATTAGGCTTCTAGTTTTAAGATTAACTCTATGGAGGAACACAATCATGTATGCATGTGCCCAGATTCACCACAAACTAAAGAACACTAGGGCATTTTTGTGAGAGATTAATGTTTAGTAACTTGGTTGTAGTGAAGGTATCATAGATATCTGAATGTGTCCATCAAAATTTACACATTAAATGTGTTCAACTTCTTGTATATAAACTATTCTTTAATAAAGTTAATTAAAAATATAACCAGAAAATAAATCATTAAACCATTACATTTCTATATAAACAGTTTACTCATACACTATTATTATTTACCCATTTTTCCTTGTTTTATTTTGTTTCCCTCATTCCCCTTCTCCTGAGAGTACTAATCCCAATAAATCACTTAAAAATACTTCAGCATTAGGCTTTATATATAGGAACTCTCATGAAAGCCTTCCTACTATGCCTGGTAATTGTAGGAGAGGCTGATTCACCCAGTTCACTATATCACTTACTACCTTTTTTCTCTTAAAGAAGATCCCCTTTACTATTAATACCATGGAAAAGCATGTTGCATAAGTGTGTGTCACAATATTTAAGTGAAAAGTACCAAGACAAAATATATCAAAAATTATGGTAATGCCCCAATTGCTACCTTAGTATTTGCATAAACATGAAACGCTATCATTATGAGTGAGCATACATAGTCTGATAAAATGGTCATTACTTTCTACTCTACTTTTTAAATGTGCCTTTTTATGTTTATACTAAACAATTAAATACAAAATATCTATGCAAATTTTACAAGAGAAACAAAAATGCTGAAATAATTCCCTTTGTTTTAGGAATACCTGACTAACTGAAGTAACTCTACATAAAAGATAATAATATAAGTCAACAAGTTTGCTTTTATAGACACAACATGCCTTACTGGGATGCAGGTGAAAAAACTGAGATGTGGAAGACATTTGGTTTGGGGGGGTCGATTTATTTTTGACTGAATGCAACTATTTTGAATAATTAAGTCCTATTTACCCAAGCAGCCCCCAGTGGGAATTTTTGACTAAATTAATATTCTGCTTTTCACAAACCAATATAATACACAGATAAAGCCTTCACTCTGGAGTGTCTCTATGCAGAGTACTTTGCCATCAAACTTTCTTTATGATGTGTAACCATCACCTCTAATATTTATGTCTTTCTAAGTCACAGCTGGGTCTAGGGACTAAGGACTAGTCTTCTATCCAGGTTCATGGAGAATAATTTGCTCATTGCTCACTACTGATGATGTTTACATTTCTTTACCACAGAAAACTATTTACAAGCCATTGGCAATACCATTTGCCAAAATTTAGGGATTGATGTAGAATGTGTCTGACAATAAAAGTGTTCTACATTTTATTAGATTGTTCTAAAAACAATATAAGTCATTAGCCTTTAAAAATTGCATGTGTACTTTAAGAAGCTTCATATTATCTACAGTGATGTTAGTGACAGATGACATTAAAAGTGTGTCCTTCATAATATAAATAACAGATAATTAATGTACATTCTACTAAGTTAGCAAAAAATCTTTAAAAAGGCAATTAAAACACTTGTTTATACTTTAAAAATGTTTCTTTAATTAAACTGAAACACTTTAAAGTAATAAAAGCAAAGTATAAAGTAACATAAATCAGCATTTGTAGCACTGATGTTATAAGAAGAGAACACCTGATATCTGATTTTTTCCTTACAAAATTTCTAATATTCCAAATCACATCCATGCTGTTATTTAAAAATATGTCCAGTTTCTTCAATGATAAAACTGAGGTAGCTTTTACTGTCCATATAATTATTACTGAAAGTAGTTTGCAATTTTACCCATACTCACACATAGATACACAGATTTTGGGGGTGGGTTCCCCAACAAGATGTATCATATGAGTCCTCACAATAATCTATTCACAGTGGTGAATAAATAAGTCTGCCTATACTTGTCCTAGTCTAGTTTTGGCCACCTTTAATTTCACTTAGTGGAGTCTGTGTTGTTACTGACAGTCATGATAATTTCTTTCTTAGGGAGTATCAGAGACTTTCTGGGTTCTGTACAGTGTCAGGAAGAATGACCCATACACATAGTTTCCATCATCTGATTCTGGAATCTTCTATTATGAAGACTATATTGAATTGTAAGGTTTTTTTTTTATATAAAAATTGTGAGTGTAAGTCTTCTAGGCAGAAGTATTTATCCTTGCTGCAAGGGTCTAAAGCAGTAATAAACACCAAAAGTTGAACTCTATTTACTGAAATATCCAGAAACAAAATAAATGGAGTGATATTTTTACTGAGTCCAGCCTATCAAATGTAATAAATAAAATAAAGTATTTTATAGATGTTAAAATATTTTATTCACTAGCTAATTTGAATTGTGCCCCACTACAAGTCATAGTGCTCTTGATTTTCAGTTTGTTCTTCTGGATGAGGATTACTTAAATTGGCTTTCATTTATTCAATTACTGCCTCTCAGTATTGTACCAAGCAAAATGAAAACAAACTAGTAAAGGTTGGTTTTGGTTTTCTCAGTTCCACAATTTCTACCTTCCTTTCATCCCTCTTATAGCTAGTTCCTACAGAAACTGACCTAATTGTTGATAAACACATCAATAATTAAAATTAAATAATGTTTGCAATATTTAAATATTTGAAGTTTGATTGATATCTTGACAATCTTGTAAGCTCACAAATAGAAAAACATAATGCCACCTCTTTCTTAAGGAACTTATCTCGTCTGGATAAAATGGAGAAACAATAAAACTAAATAACATTTTTCATTAGTATGATTGATTATAAGTGAAGGATACTATGAATGCAAAATGGAGGAGCAACAACATGTTGAAAACCTGTATTGTTACTGGACTGCAGCCGGCAGGAACAGTGGTGTGCTGCTCCACTACAAGTTTGTTGTGGCAGTCCTCCTCAGAGACCTTTTATATAGCAGTGTACTGCCTGGTTCATGGAATGGACAAATCAGTGATGACCTGTGAGTTGATTAATGCTTTTTTTCCCAGAACTCTGCCTCTCACAAGTCACTGGTAGCAGGGCACTTTTATGTAAAGTGCACTTCCTGGATTATGGAACAGACTAATTAGGTGCAGGATTGAAAAATGGTCCAATTAGACTGTGGGGGGGGGCCCTGAAAGTGGATATAAGCCAGGGTTGGAGGGATCATTTGGCTCATCAGACACATTGGACACACAGAGGTAGACACACAGAGAGAACATGGGAGGAGCAGATGGAGAAGAGCTCAGGGAAGCAGCAGCCAGAAGGAAGAAGAGGTCTGGCGAAGTGGCAGCCCAGGGGAAGATCCCCTGCAGAGTAAGAGAAGATCCCTGAAGAGGAGAAGATGGTACCAACTGCAGAAGAAAGGAGGGAAGCATCCAGCAGCTACCCTCTGAGGAGGGGAGGGAGGCTGAAGGACTCTGCAGAGACTGGGCCTTGGGCAGAGACTCTGACTGAAAGGAGCACAAAATGTTCTGAGCCTGGTGTCCCAAATAGTTGTTCATTGTCATTATAACCCAACAACTCAAAAGATCTGTTAACACTGGGTGTCTCTGACATCACCTCTGCAGGATAAGTAATGGTCATCACTACTGGCCAGTGCTTCCCAGCACTTTTGGTGACTGGTGACTACCATCACTGATGCTGTTTGGATGAAGCAGCCAGCCTCTAGTGGATACATAAACATTTTTGTTTCTCCCTGTTTGTAAATAAACCCCATGGTGTTGTTCCTGTAGCCTGAGGTTTCTTGCAATTGTGTGCATGGGTGAGACCCCATAGACAGTGGCCTGTATCAAGCACTGTCCTCTGTTACGCTATAGCCCTATTGCTATAGTTTTGGATTCTGGTTTGTGGCCTTTTGACTTTTAGGGGCTTTTAAGGGGCTCTCCGGCCTCAGAGCCCTTCACCACCCCTGTTTCAGTATCAGTAGGATGATTTGCCTTGAAATTTACATTGGCTTGCCAAAAATTTTCATCAAAAAAAGTTGATTTCAGGTTCAGACAACATAACATTCAAAGACAGCCATGACTATTGTGCACTGGGCCATGGGATGAGTTGAGTGAGGAGATGGCAGGACTTTAGGCAAGGAATCAAGTCAAAATTTGATGGTTAATAATAAGATAAAATTTTTGCATGCAAAAGCTACTGAGAAGCACAAAACTTTAAAAGAGTACAAACATACCATATTTGGCAGTATCAGAGCTTATATAAATACCGATAATTGATAAGATTTAACACCTCCTGGGCATACTACATTTAAACAAAGATAGGCAGTGTCTTTGCTGACATAATCAAAGGCATAATTTTGTGGAACTTTTTTTATTACATCTGTAGGATTGACTTTATTAATCTTTGCACAGTAATATTTTTAACTAAGACAAGAGAGGTTGGCTAGTTTTCTAGTAAGACTTCAAATAATCAGTGAACTTTTCAACTACTTCATAGTGTTTTTACCCACAAATTCATCCTCTAGAGATTTAAGTTGACTTTTAGCTCTTTTAGCTCCCTTTTAGATATAAGGGAGAGATGTGTCAGAGGCCACTCTCAAGGGAGACATGTATTGTCAAGAAGCTATTTAGGTTGATACATGGTAGACTAAACATGCAGAATAATATCAACAGTTGAGAAACATCATCTGCTGGACAACTAAGAAAGTTTGTGGTCTAAAATCATGTCTTAGAACAAGCTTCATCAATGTTAATAAATCTTATGGTCCAAATGCCAAGTGTGTTTTCACTAGCACTATCTATAGATTTTCTCTGATAAATCTTGTAAATCACTGCCAACCTACATTTCTATAAATCCCTGTGTATGTGTGTGCAATTGCTTTGATCAGAACCTTTTAGGACATTCAAAGTGGACTCTGCTCTGAAAATCTGTTATACATAGCCCTCCACACACTGAATCTATATTCTAGTTTCAGTCCCTTATCACACTATTATTTTAAAAATTAAGGCAAATTACAAAGAACCTTCAAATTAAAATTTTACGACTGAGCACTAAGACAACACATAATATGCATGTCTGTAAAAACTTGGTAAAATTCTAGAAGGCTAGAAAATTGAACATGCAACCAGCTCATTTCATTATTTGCCTGCTTTCTCATAGAGTGCATCCCAAGAATTATGTAAGTCAGTCAGGCCACTATGAATAGTTTTATTGAGAATTATGTCTAGGACAAGAGTGCATATTACAGTTATCTGAGTAGAACAGGCATCAGTGTTATTTAACATTTATGTGATTGATTTTGTTATACAGTGAGGGTTGAAAACCACAAAATTATAACAAGAAAGGATCTATATAAGCAGGTAGTTACAAGTTCTATGCCTTATTTCAAAGTTAATCTTGGTAGGACACAAGAATAGGTAACTAATGAAGATAAAATTTCCAATTAATTACATCTGAATCAACAACGCATTTTAGTGAAAAAAAATACACATGGTGTTTTAAATATTAGGAGACATTAAAATTTCACTTGCTATGTAGTTTTAAATAAAACAGATTCTGTTCTTGAGGAACATACAATAAATATATGGTTAGCAATATTTTGGTGTTTTCTGAGGTTAAGGGTGATTGCTGTATTTCTCTTTATGTAAGTTTTTCTGTAATTAAAAATTTCAAGTGTCTAGGAATTAATCTAATGGAAGTTGTTTGAATTCCATCTTTGGTACAGCTGATAAAGTTGTCATCAGCTGTTCTCCCACACATATAAACTCAAGATAAAAGTTTAAATCACTGTATAAGGATAAGCAATTGTAAGCATAATTAGAGGGGAGTGTAGTCTTACAATAAGGGATTAGTGTAATCAAATTCCTTGGCCTTATATAATTTCTCTGAGGACAGACAGGAGTGGAAAATGTTATGTGTGGTTGAAATTCTAATACAACATGGTGTCTTTCTAATATAGGGAAGATAAAGGAAAGGAAAACATAGTGATAGGAAAGTACTGAAGATCCCAGGAGAAAAACGAAATTAGAGGTTCTAGGTACTATGCAAAACTCATGTTTTTGTTTGCATGGAACACTGTACAAATAGCACAAATGTACATAAAAACAAAACTAAACAAAACAAAACTGAACTGATATCTGAAGTGCCACTAGCCCCAGACATGATACAGTTTGCAGTTCCAGGCTAATTCTCTGTTAAAACAAAGCCAAAAGCAGTATTTGGAGAAATGTAAGGGGATACAAAACTATGTATCATTCTCATGTTCTTTATGCAATCCAAAAATCCTCAATGTAAAAAAATCAGAAAATATTATCCATTCACACAAAGAACAATGAGGACAAAGCTAAAATAATCCAGATTTTAAATTAACTGATTTAACTTGAAAGCAATGGTGTAAAAAAATATAAATGACACAGAAAAAAAAAACATTTATATATGTGTGCATACACACATGTATATGTGTGTATATATGTATGATGCATATATATACACATAATATGCACGGGCTCAGAGTGACTTTAGAGCAAAATAAATACAGTAGAGAAAGTCAATAAATCCTCGGAAAGTGGGCATTTTTGTTGCTGCTGAGAGCTTTTTGGGTAAGTTTTACAGACCATTGTATCAATAAACAAAATTTGAAACTTCAAGGATGATTGCAATACTGAGATATTATCTAAGAAATCATAAGTCTACATTTTATTTATTTGTTTATTTATTTATTTTTAATTGCAGGCAGAGCACTCCCCTTTTTTGACATGCAGGCTGTGCTTACTACCTACTTAATCAAGATGAAACATAATTTGAGAAAGAGCTTTCTTTCATTGATTTGGTGTTGAATTCTGAGGGATGAATTCCATGTAATGACTATTGCTTCCAGTGCCAGTACTTGTGCTTCACAGAATTTGGTTTCACTTGTTCAGCAACATTCCACTATAACCTGTGGCTTCCCATCCTGGTCACAGCTCTCTCTTCTCCATCCCTACATGTGTTGGCTACTTCTTTACTCCTGCTCCCCTTGATTGGTATTTTTCTTGCTTCTGTAACATCCTCTTGTTAGAGGATATTAAGTTTCTTATGGTTGTGCTTTCAGCTTTTTTCTCTTCATCTCTTTCTCTCAAGGAGGGTGTCTATAAGTTTCCCAAGTCTAAGTATTCAACCCTAACCTCTTTCCTGAGTTCCATATCTTTTTTTTTTTTAGATTTATTTAATTATATTTGACAGCATTTGTAGTCCCCAGGGAGTTCCCACCACCATTTCACCTTTGCACCATCACCTCAGTCCATTGTGCTCCTTCTGCCCTCATCCCAGTCTCTACTCCATCCTACCTCCAATAATCCCTTTGGTTTACCTTTGACCTTTTGTTCTTATTGTGTTTTTTTGTGTGTTTGCTTGTTTGTTTGTTTTGGGGGGTATTTCCGCATTTCCTTGAGTGCTCTCTTATTTTTTTCTTTGTAGTTGTTGTTCCTTTACATTCCTCCTAAAAGTGAAGCCATCTGATATTTTTCTCTTGCCTTCTTATTTGTTTCACTGAGTATAATTCCTTCTAGCTCCATCCATGTTTCTATAATGACTCTAGTTTATCATTTTTGATTGGTGAATAGTATTCCATTGTGTATATGTACAACATCTTCTTGATCCAGTCATCTACTTTTGGGCATTTGGGTTGTTTCCAGGTCTTACCAATTATAAATGTGCTGCAATAAACATGGGGGTACAGGTATTCTTTTGAATCATAAGTCTACATTTTAAATGGGAATAAGACCAGAAGTTAAGGGACTATTCCAGAGCATTTAAGTTAAAGTAGTTTATTTTATTCCCCCCACCACCAGATACTTATTTATAATCCAAAGAGTAATAAGTCAAGTTTCTGCCCTTGAAGTCAAGTTTCTTTCCCTGAAGAGAAATAGAGAGGTTAAGTTTTACTAGGAGGAAAGAAGGATAGCAAAAGAAGCTATAATCAAAACAAAAATATGCCCAATTGAATGGGAAAAAAAAATATTTGCGGACCACACATCTGACAAGGGGCTGATATCAAAGAATTACAAATTATTCATACACCTCTAAAAAAAGAAAAAATTAAACTGATAAGAGCAAAACAGGTATTTCTCCAAAATATACATGAAATGTCAATAGGCATAGGGAAAAATGTTCATTATCTCTAATTATCATTAAAGAAACACAAATGAAACCCACAGTGAGGTACCATCTCACAACTGTGAGAATGAGCCATATCAAAAACACCGGAAACAATAAGTGTTGTGTGTATATGGTGTAAAAGGAACCATAGCACATTGGTGGAGGGAATGCAGACTAGTCCAACCTTTAGTGAAAGCAGTCTGGAGGTTTCTTAAGATTGAAAATGAACTGCCATATGACCCAGAAAATTCACTCCTAAATATCTCTCTGAAGGAACCAAAAATACTAATTTGAAAGTCAATTTTCATTCCTATGTTCACTGTAGCACTGTTTACAATAGTTCAGAGATGGGAACATCTTAACCCTCAAAATCAGATGACTGGATTTAGATAACGTGGTGTATATAATGAGTATATGCACACACGTGTACATACATAAATACATACATACATACATACAGAGGAATACTATTCAGGAATCAAAAAAAGATAAATTCTTGCTATCTGTGTCAACATTGATAGAGTTCGAAAGGATACTACTAAGCAATATGAGCTAGAAGGAGAAAAACAGTACCAATGGTGCCATTTATACGTGAATAGGAAAAAAAAAGATAAATAAAAGCAAACTGAAGAACTAACCCTTGAAATCAGACTTTTGAATGAGAGTGGGAGGATCCAGGAGAAGGGAAAGGACAAGAACGAAGATGGGTTGGGGTACACCAGGGCCTGTGATGGTGAACTCTGGGTTCCTTGGTGGTGGGCACACTATGGCAACAATGCCTGAAGGTGGACCCTGCATTTCTATTATGGAAACAATAATGTAAACCATTATTAACTCATAAAAGTATGTTTAAAAATAAAATAAAATATGATCAAAACTCTGTGTTCTTTAAATGTTTCTGGAATTAAATTGTGAAAAGTATGATTAATTTTTCTGTGTAGAGAGATTCTGGGGTATGGCTTCTGATTCAGGAAAGGAAATTCAGTTGATGTTGCATTATGTATAGGGACCCCTCCATGAAGAGAAAGAGTCACTCATTACTTCTTCATTAGACTCCCAGCCTAGTATTTTTCTTTTCCCAACTAAGTGAGCAAATCCAGAGAGCAAGCAAAATTTCTTACAAATTTTCAAATGATTCTATTTTTTATCCCTGTTTAAGAACAACTGAATAAAGCACAAATAATAGGAAGATTATGAGAACATGGAAAACTAAATAGAAAAAAAAACTGATAATCAATTAAAATTTCTGATGGTATACTTGCAATTGTACCCGTGTTCATGATAAAAGCTAAGCTATGAAAAATAATAACTTATAGCTATAAGTATTTTTCTATCACATACCTCAGAGGAACTTAAATTCATATTGAATAAAAGTTATAATATATAAATTCCTTGTTTGATGATTAAAAAACTAAGTGTAATACATACATATGTTTATTAGACTATTTTCTGAAAACTAATAAACAAAGGCTCTATCTTGAGACTGCAGAATATTTAAGATGTCTGTGTAGAAAGGGGTAGGGGGAAAACAGAAAAGACAAAGATAACATACTCACTGCCAACTAAATTATAATGCACGTTTATCAAAACAGTATTAACATTTTTATAATGATAGAAATAAGATATTTGGATCATAATAAATTCAGTGGAAGTATTTCTAGACCCTTCTAATGTTCAGGACATGAAGTGTAGTTCTGGGAAACTAGGAGGTTAATACAGGAGCAGTACTACTTAAGATTTTATGGAACCAACAAGCTTGAATAAATTATCAAGATAATTCTCAATACTATTTATATATACTATTTATATACACTTAATGGATGATTGTTGAATTATACTTAAGTTATCATTCATTAAATGTCTTAATGTTAAACATGAAAAATGAACTTGTCTGTTTTGTCAGATATCTTGCTAGTGATAAAAAAAATCAAACATGACATGAATTGAAGAGTAAGGATTCTGAATACATGGATAGATGGTAAAATTATACATACATACCAGACCTATTATCATAGCCCTATTATTGTTATTTCCTCTGACCATAATTTCCCTTACCAATATGAAAAGGAAATTTGGTGTTGTGTATACAGGCCAGGATACTTCTTTCTGAAGCCATTTCATGTTTTGCTCTTGTGCAGCTGTAGTGTCAAAAATATAATTAGTGATTTCTGCAGGCTTTCCTTTTCAATATTGTGCCAATTAATAGTAAGTTTTTGCCCATTAAATATGTATTATTAAAGGACATTTACGCATTTGTGTCCTGCACAGACACTGCCATAGCATGTATCATATATTTAAGATATGCTAGGCTTGATTTTGCATTTGAGTTTGTATCATTGATATTATATAACTAAAACCCTCTGTTAAGCAGAGATCTGAGGTATGTTCTGACCAGTGGAAATACATCTGCTCTGGTAAGAGTTGATGAAAATATTGCTCACATTATATAAGTTATACATTTTCTAATTCTGATAAAAATATATTATGTGCATTAACTTGAAATTGTACGTTATGGTTTAAAAATAGTAAACATTCATTGGTATATTCATTCTTGTCTTCAATTTTAGCAGAAGTAAAACTAGGAACTTTTTATAATTTATCACCAAATGGATGTAAATTAATATAATGGCAGACCCATAAAATCTGGCCAAAAATTATGAAATTGCAATTGCATAATTGACAGTTGATTTAAAAAGCAGTTTGTCTTCCAATTTCTGGCAGTTGATGGATATTTTTGACCATTTATGATCTATTCCGACTTTAGCTTAATCATAATT
Source organism: Galemys pyrenaicus (assembly GCA_019455555.1). Classification (NCBI taxonomy): domain Eukaryota; kingdom Metazoa; phylum Chordata; class Mammalia; order Eulipotyphla; family Talpidae; genus Galemys; species Galemys pyrenaicus. The sequence goes on from JAGFMF010011392.1 coordinate 187,893, forward strand.
GTTTTTCGTTTGGTAATTTACAATTCCTTCATTATAACCACATGCTTTCAAAATCTATTTTCTAGTTAATGTTGGTGGCTTGTTTCAGGGACCTACTTGATTAGTTGAGGGCATGTGACCTACACATGGTTGTAGTTCTTTGACTAGAGAAATACCCTTGCTATTGAAAAAGGACTCCTGGGAAAGACAAACAAGTAAACATGTCATTCCAAGAAGCTGTAGGCAGGGATCTCTCAAGATGATCAAGCTTCTGGTAATGCAGACACCGCACTGTAGGAGTTAGAATTTTGAACCCAGAAAAATGGCATGGTGAAGAGAAAGATGGGGAAGAAAAGAGGGAACAAACAAGAGAGAAAGGACTAAGGGGAGGAATGGTAACATTTTGAACCCTTCTTCAACTCAGCCTTACATCTTACTTTTTTTTTTTTAAGATTTATTTATTTATGCATACAAGCACTGGGGTACAGACCAGAGGTAGGGGGTGGGAGGATCCACCAGAGACAGAGTGGGGAACAGAACAGGCAGACAGACTGAAATACACTGCTTAGAGGAGCAGCGGGCGAGGCAGGAGAGGTCTGCTGTGCCATGTGGGTCCCCTCCCTGGCCCGTGGCAGGGATCAAACTTGTGTTGCAGTGGCTGAGCTTTGCTTCATAGTGTGTTGCTTAACCCACTGATCCATCAGAGAGGACCCTCATGTCTTACTTTTAAGGGATTCTTGCATTGGACATTTCAATTATAAATGTCAACAATGTTTCTTGAGCCAGTTTGAAAAGGTTTTCTATAATTAATGTACAAAATATCCCTCACTTAAATCCCATTAACCCTGCTAGTGGTATATTTTGTCTTTTTTTAGCTTTTGTTTTCTATAATTGCAGGAAGGGTTAAAGCATTTTTCTATAGTAATCCACACACAGAAAAATTTCTAAAATCTCTAGTGTCCACTACTGTCTACACTGACATAAGCCAACAACAAATAAGACTTCAATTCTCTCGCCCAGAATTATGATCTGAAAACCTGGGCGCCAAGTAGGCTCATTAATTTTTATGCCTTGTTTTTGTGTTTTTTTTTTTTTTTCCTTTTACCCTAGTTTCACATAACCACTGGCTTAGATGATTGCTTTTAGGCAGAGAAAACTTATGTGTAATCCATGATCTCAGCAGGGGAAGTGAAAGTTCACCCTCTGGTTAGTTAAGTTCCTGGAAAACAGTGCAGACATTTTTATTAAATCTTTCAAGGGCTAGGGGATATCCTAGCCCCCACTGAAGCTGAACTGACAGGATAAAATATACTTTATTAGTTCAGTTAGTGCTCTGCGTATGCAATGATCTAAGGCCTATACATATTTGCTATAAAACTTTCTTAGCACCAGAGAGGGATTTTAATTAGACAAACCATAACCTCTTTCTATTTATTAATTCTTTCCCTTAGGTTTGTCTTTAAAAATGTACAGATAACTAAATCTAGAAAAGAAATAACACTGCTTCCTAAAGAGTTCTATGAAAATTGTTGATGTTTCCCCCATACTCCTCAGAAAATAGAAAAGATATGAATATATTTGCTGAATACAAATAAATATGTTTATCTATTTGGATTCCAGTCTGAGTAGGTTCAGGGATTGATATCAAAGAAGTTATACAGACCATGACTTTGGAATACATGCAGAAGTTCAGTGGTTACTGTTGGGGAATTGTAATTTGGTCCTGTGAAAACATGCTTTAGAATAAAGTTTGTCTGATTTTCATGAATGATGTTTAATTTATGAGCTATATAAACTATTTCAGCCTCCATTTTATCATCCACATAGTAAAAATACCAGTATGTTTCATTAATTGGTTCTCATAATCAAGATAGTAATGTAAGCATGTTGTCTGAGTTTACAGTATATAGATTGTGGCTATTATTAGTGGTGTTACCACATGTTTAATATCCATTCTCATATTAGCTACTCATCTTTTTAACCTGTCTTTTCATGATCTGCATGCTAATTTTATAATTTATATATATATTTTACATTTTTACACATATTTTTTATATATTTTTACATATTTTACATATATATTTTCATTTTTGTACTGTGTATATTAATCATCATCATGAAATTCCCATCATCAATTCACCTGTGCACCATCACCATAGTCCCTGTGTTCTTCCCACCCATTTAGTTTCCTCCTCCTCCCCTCGAGAATGTCTCAGATTTATAGTTGTCTATTGATTTTGATTTTTAATTTATTATAATTACTTTTTCCTTTAGTCCCTTATTTATTTCCTCTATGTTCCTCCAGTAAGTGAAACCATCCATTACTTTTCCTTTTCTTTCTGGCTTATTTCACTGACAATAAAGTCTTCTGACTCTATCCATGTTGCTGAAAATTGCATGAGTTTCTCTTTTTGATTGCTGTGTAATATTCCATTGTGTGTATATACCACATCTTCTTGACTCAGTCTTCTATTTTGGGGCATTTGTGTTGTTTCCATTGCTTGCCTATTGTGAAAAGTGTTGCAATAAACATAGGTGTGCAGGTGTCTTTTGAATTAGTGTTTTTGTGTCCTTTGGGTAAATTCCTAGGGGTAGGCTTGCTAGATCATATGGGAGTTCCATTTTCAGTACTTTGAGGAACCTCACACAGCTTTCCATAGTGGTTGAGCCAGTTTACATTCCTACTAAGCAGTGTAGTAGGGTTCTTTTTTCTTCACATCCTCGCCAACATTCATTGTTGCTAGTTTTTTTGGAATGTGCCGTTCTCACTGGTGTGAGATGGTATCTCATTGTGGTTGTGATTTGCATTTCTCTGATTACAAGACATGTTGAACATTTGTTTTTTTCATATGCCTGGTGTTCATTTGCATTTCCTCTTTGAGGAAAGGTCTTTTTAGCTCTTCTGCCCAATATTTGACTGCATTGTTTACTTTGTTTTTGTTTAGTCTGGTCAGCTCTTTGTAGATCTTTGTAATAAGTCCCTTGTCAGTAGTACTGCGTGCAAAATTTTCTCCCATTTGGTGGAGTGTCTCTTTGTTTTGGTTAATGTGTCTTTTGCTATATAAAAGCTTTTTAGTTTGATGTAGTCCCAGCTGTTTATCTTTCCCTTCACTATCTTTGCTTTAGGTTCTATGGTATATGTCATGTAGACTTACTGAGCTATATGTCATGTAGAGTTTTTGACTATTTTTTCTTCTATATATTTTATGATTTCAGGTCTTTTTTTTTAAGATTTATTTACTTATACATACAAGAGCTGGGGTACAGGCCAGAGTCCAGGGAGGTGAGAGAATTCACCAGAGACAGAGCAGGGAGCAGAAGAGGCAGACTGACTGAAACACTCTGCTGAGGGGAGCAGCGGGCGAGGCAAGAGAGGTCTGCTGCACCATGTGGGTGAGGGTCCTCTCCCTGGCCAGCGGCAGGGATCAAACTCGTGCTGGAGTGGTTGCAGTTTGCTTCACAGTGTGTTGCTTAGCCCACTGTGATTTTAGGTCTTATGTCTAATTCTTTATCCATTTTGAGTTGGTTTTAGTGCATGGTGTGAGGCAGTCGTCTAGTTTCTTTTTTTTTTTTTTGCATATAGCAGTTCAATTTTCCCAGCACTATTTATTGACTAGACTGTCCTTGTCCCATTTTATATTCTTAGCTCTTTTGTCAAAGATAGTTTTTCATGTATGTGTGGCTTTATTTCTGGGTTTCTATTCGATTCCATTGGTATGTGTGTAATTTTTTTGTTACAGTACTATGCTGTTTTAATTATTATGGCTTTGTAGTATAGTTTGGAATCTGGGAGTGTTGATGCCTCCATTTCCCTTATTTTTAGTCAGAAGAGCTTTGACTCTTCTAAGTTTTTTGTGGTCCCATATAAATTTGATCAATATTTGTTCTTTTTCTTTAAAGAATGTCACTGAAATTTGTATTGGGGTAGCATTGAATCTATAAATTGCTTTTGGTAAAATGGTCATTCTAATAATGTTAATTCTTCCAATCCATGAGCAAGGGATGCCTTTCCATTACTTTGTATCTTGGTTCTGCATTTTAATTTTAAATGGAATCACAGAATCAAAGTGTTTGAGAATTTGATAGGCCTTACTTACATTCTTATATTTCAGAACAGGAATATCTGGAAAAAGTTTCAGAATCTTATTTTCAATGTCAATATTGTTCAAAAAGAGGAAACTCATCTGTTCAAGATTATCTTCTCTGATTTCCTTCATTTGTACCTAGACACTGATGAAGAGGGCTATGCACAGCATTACTCATAGATGTTCCCATTTTATTTATCTTTGTGGAAGGCACAAAGAACTGACTAAGAAGTGGACATTTTAGCAAAAAATAGCAAATACACATGCACACACAAACACACACACAGCATAGTTAAACATGACTAATACTTTCTTTGTATAGAAAATTACCTTCTCATATTTATGAAGTACATTTCATGGATTTAAATGTTTTGAAGGAAAATTTTATGCAAATGTTATGACAAGTAGTAATGATATAATAAACCAAGTGCTGCCTCACATCTCTATCAGAATATTTTATTATCATAATAATTTTTAAAAATAAGATGAGAATTATTTTTTTGGATATGGTTTTGATATGTATGAGCAAATATGAGAACTACTACACAAAGGAAACTGTCAGTGATGATTTTATACTTGTCAGATTTCTAAGTTAGGGTTCAGTTATAAAAATTGCCTTTGTTATTTGTTTATGGAAAGAATAGTGAACTCTTTTAAGAGATTAGCCTGTATTTTGAATGATTACTTCAACAAATTTTTCATTTGAATTCTAAACTTTATATTTTTATTTTATAAATTGATGCTATTATATATGCCTTCAAAAATCAATCCTCTTTTTAATATTTTGTGCCTTACAAGATACACCAGTTAAAGAAGTTTAAATGCTGTTTTTGGGATGTGCTGACAACAAAAAATGATTTGAAAACTCTCAAAATAGTTTTGTAGGTAAAACAGGCAAAGTGTTACATACACTGCCAATTCAAAAAATATGTAATGACCTATATTTAAGTAGGAAAATGACAAAAATGATATGGTATTTATTTTTATTCCTTGGGAGCACATGGAAGAGTTTTGGAGAAAGGAGAAAAAAATATGATTCTACAAGGAATATTATAAAAACTTCAAGATGGTAAAATACAACCTAAAATATTTGAAAAATAAAGACAAATGTCAAACATATGACAAATTAATAATAACTTTAATGGGCAAATAATATTCAGATAGTTTCAGATCTTTCAAACTGACATACTCTGCCAAAAGTATCCGCAAAGAGCAAGGGATTAGAACCTTTGAAGATTTATGTATCTTGATGTTCAACTGCCTTATCATTCTATATACTGTCTTTTTTAAATTGAAAAGGAAAAGACTTAGAAACAGAGATAAGAGAGAAGGAATGGTGATGGATGACATCTCGCTACACATCTCAGTAGCAATACACAAACAATCTCACTACTTTTATATCAAGTTTATCTCTTTTATATTATTTGCCTTTGCCACTCTGTCCACATACTTGTTATGTACAGTTCCAAAGAGGAAACATAATACCATTTTCCCACAAAGTAATTACTGCTATCCCTATACTCAACCCCTCACACCAGAACACACAAGAAGCTAAATCAATAGTGGTAGCAATCAAAAATGAAAAACTAGACGCATTCATAGGAAAATAGATGGAACTGGAAGGGATTATGCTCAGCAAAGTAAGTCAGAAGGCAAAAGAAAAATACCAGATGGTTCCTTCCCTAGGAGGAACATAAGGGAACCAAATAAGGATCAAGGAAGGGAACAAGAACAATAATAATAATAATGACAATAAATACACAAAAACCAAAAATGAAAAGACAAGGACAAATTGGGGACACTTGGTGGGCAGGAGAGAGGGGTAGGGTTGAGGACAGATGGGAGCATGGGGAACTGAGGTGATGGTGCACTGGTGATATGGTGATGGGAATACATTGATGTCAAATATATATAAATAATTTTAAAAACCTGACACAGAAGCAGTATTTGCCATTTTACTATTCAATTAACCAGTCTTAATTAGTGTGCCCCTATTAAATAGTATGCTGGAAGTATTCAGAAAAAGCCTGGAAAGAACCAAAGCCAGAGAAGAATAGTGCTGGAGAAAACTAATTTGGAGGCCACTGTTTTGGTGCCAACTATCAGGGGTTAATAGTACAAATGTTAAGGCAAAGAATCTAAGCAACTGAATATATTCCTACTGTAGTTATCCAAGGATTCTGTAGCTTGCAAATACTTTGCACATTTTAGATAGATTTGCAAGTGTATCTCCTTTGCCCTTGATTGTTAATCCACTATCATCTGCCTGAGTAAATATATTACTTTAGATGTAAATTAACAATAGAGCTTTTATAAGGAAAGCCATAATTATATACTGAATTTGCAAAAAAAAAAAAGTTTTCCTTATTATTCAGTGTTCTAGAAGGTGTAAAGTTTCCAGATGAAGACCACAACAGGTGAAAACTATTATAGTAAATATGAAAATTGGAACTTAATTGCGTATTATTTATAATTTTTACTGAGGGGTTTTGAAAATTTATTTTGATATGAAATCACTTATAGGTAACAAAGAATTATATTTAATATTTAAATATACATTTTAGATGTTCCAACTATAAATATAGTGAATTAGTGAATGTCTTCCTTCATAATGGGAGGAAGAAAAGCATGAATGGTCAGCGTGAAGGTATTTGTCATTGCTTATTTTCATGTTGCGGAGAAAAGAACCAATGTTAGAATAAGGATCTTGGTTTTTGAAAACAAAACCTAGAAAGCAACTGGAAATCAAAGGTGGGGAGAGAAAGGATAGAGAAAAAAATAGAAAGGGAGAATAATGGACTATGATGAAGGGCTTTGGGTGACTTTGGGTGTGGGAGGATAATGTACATCGGAAGAGGTGGGATCCATATTTCTGAATCACAGACCGTGTTTACACCAATGTTACCTTAATTAAAAAATATTAAATAAGGGGTTTCCAAGGGACAGGTAAAAAGATTGCTAGAAATGTGAAATTTCATAGCTTACCCTAAGAACTTCTGGACAAATTATTTTAAAAACTCATTAAAACTATCATTAAATCATCATCATTACATTTATCAAAACTTTAAATAAATAAAACTACTCCAAGGAAACTAACATACACTCACATACACACACACATATTTACAAACAAATACATACAGGCATGTGACAAACACTTTGACCATTTATTTTAAAACAGAAATGGACAAACTCATAAATACTTTTCTTTAAAATGTCTGCATGATTAATCGATTCTGGATTAGAAACTTGGATGGATGGTGCCATTTCTATCATTCACTGACTGTGTGATGTTAGTATGCTAAGTATATACTCTGTACCTTGTTTGCATCATCTGCAAAGTTGGGGTAGTGTAGTCTCCCTTACTTTATAAAAGATTTTATGAGAATAACAACTGATAATTTATATGTCCACTTTGCAGCACAATATGTACTATATTCATATGAATTCTTGTCATGATAATTGCTATTAACATCATCTGATATAGAGAAATGTCACAGTTGTAAATATTTCTAAGATTACAAGGCCAATAACAGACAGACTAGGTTCATCTGTTGCTATGGTAATGCTTATCAGGCAGATGAATCTGATACAGAATTTTCATCAGCTGATTTCCTCTTGCTTACTATATTTTTCTTTTCATAATGCAGGTCTCATCATTGCTTTCTGTCTATAATAATGCTTTTAATTATTAATATAGAAAAATTCATTAGAAAAAAATTTAATGAAAACATTGTTAATCTTTAGTTAAATATTATCTTTACTTAAATTTACATAACCATTAATACAGTTAATTATTGTTAATTTGTGGATTCAACACAGGAAAAATTTTAATTCATGCCAAGTTTCACTACTAGGCATATATGTTTTTATATAAATTATCTTATCTTCCTATTCTCACTCTATGCAAGCAACTTTTACTGTCACATATTAAGAAATCAGTTTGATACCCTTGTTTACAACCTTCTTTGTCAACATTATTGCTTTACTTCCTCATTTGTAGATATAATTTTTGTAGATGTGTTATCAACAGCCAAGTGATTATACATTAAATATCTAGTTTCCTATATTTTGTATTAGAAATTAAAATTTAATAGTAGTATATTACATGTAGACTTGCAGATTAGGTTGAAATTCCTAAATCAGAATTGTTGGGTAAAATTATGTATAAATAGTTTAATATTATCTATAAATGGTTTAATATATTTTTGATTTGAAAATTTGTACTAATATATCTACAAGACACAAGCTGAAAAAGGACATTGCTAACTTTCATTCCAACAGTAATGACTATCTTTATAAATAAAATGAACTAATAGACAAAATTTTAATCACATATGAAAAATTGCACTCATTCAATTTACTGATAAAGTTAAAATTTTATCAGTAATTTTTGGATATCTGCCACTCTTTTGACTTGTGCCTTTTTGTTAATGTTTAACATAATTTTTATACTTTAGTATTTAAGATGCATATTGTTCAATGAGTGATATTCTTAACATCATTTCCTTTTGTCTTATTTTTATCTAAGATATTTATTATTTTGATATGAATTTACATGTTTTGTTGTGCTAATTTCATTACTTCTTATTTGCTATTTTCAATCTAATTGATAAGAATTTTATATTTGCTTCTCATATTTTGTCTTAATATTTTCACTCCATAATATACTTGGAATTAAATGTTATTCAGTTCTCTAATATTAAAATATTTAATTTGGTATTGAAACAAAATTTTGTCATATTTAGTATTTCTCTACTGGTTTTAGATGTCAATGTTATGGTACTTATCATGCACACTGGATTGTTATTATGACTAATTTTATCTGTTCCCTAAATATTTATTCTTGCTTCATTTTTTAACAATGTATAACTTCAGAAGATCTTACTATCTGGTAGAGTAGAACATTTACCTCACAATTCTTCTGTTTTATATTTTCATATACATATATAAATACATACACACATATGTTATATATATAATGATCACATGAAAATTTTTATTGGCATATCATTAATATGTTATAAGAAATATCTATTTATGTAATTCATCCAAGAATATACTATTATTTATTCATATAAATATAAATTATATATTCATATAAATAAAATGTTTCTTATTTATCTGTTTGTTTTAGTCCTGCTATAAAAATGTCTTTAAGGATATTTTATTATTACTGGTAACCTCAATATCTATGTGCAGTTTTCTATAAAAAGGGAATCAGAAAACCTCACCCTGCCTAATCAGAGTAAAATTGCAAATTACTTTTAATTAGTATTAAGACTAAACTCTAAAAGAAATGCTTTTCTAAAAAAAAAACAAAATAGTCATCTACATGTTGCTCTCCTTTAGTGTGTAGGTTGTCCACCTGCTTCTCCATAATCTGTACTATGTTAGCTTACACCTAAATTGAAGCTTCCATATAATGAATAAAACGCCTATCGATGTGAACCTGAATGATTTGGATTTTAATTTTATATCATTCTCATCTCATAAATACTTGATTTAATTTCAAAGTAAAACTGGGAGTATTCGTTATTTATAATTTAATTGAAAAATACGTGGTCATTAAGACAAAGTGAAATGATTTAGGTTGCACCTCAAATAAGGAACAGAGCTGAATTCAATGCCAGGCCTGTAGAGTCTCGTTGCCATTCAACCACCAAAAATATTCCCAAAACAAACAAACAAACAAACAAACAAAAACTCTCAGTCTCTCTTCTAACACAAAACAAAGGATAGTTCAAAATTATTATTGGGCTTCCCTGGTGGCTCAGTGGGTTGAGTGTCGCACTGTGAAGCATCCACTACACAGCAGCGTGAGTTCAATCCCTGGTCAGAGAGGGTACCCACATGGTGCAGCAGACCTCTCCTGCCTTGCCCGCTGCTTCCCCTCAACAGTGTATTTCAGTCTATTTGCCTATTCTGGTCTCTGCTCTGGTGAATTCTCTCACCTCCCATGACTCTGGCCTATACCCCAGAACTTGTATGCATAAATAAATAAATATCTTTAAAATAATAAAATAAATAAAATTATTATGTTTTACACTGGGACACAGTTAATAATATAAACTTTACATATTTTAAGCAGTTGTTTTTAGATATTTGTGCCATATTCCGATTACATTTAAACATTAAAGTCTCATATATCTTGTAATTTAAATGACAAAATAGTTATAATAGACATAAAAATAAGCTCCTTCCATAAATACTCACTCAGTGCTTTCAAAACCAAAATTTGAAAGTAAACCAAGATTTCTTGTCTTTTTTAAAAATTTATTTATGCATACAATAACTGGTGCGTAGGCCCAAAGTGTGGGAGCCGAGAGGATTCACCAGGAACAAAGTGGGGAGCAGAACAGGTTTATTTACTTAAATCACACAGCTGAGAACAGATTGATTTACTGAAATACACTGCTGAGCAATGAACAAAACAGGAGAGGTCTACTCTGCCATATATGGGTTAGCTTCCTGACCAGGCATTGAACTCAGGCCACTGAGGTGATAGTGCTGAGACTTAACCTCTAGGCCACCAGGGAGGTCCAGTTTCCTGAGTTTTATGAATCAATTTGGAAATAGATTATATGTTAAAGACTTTTTGGAGTGTGGTCTTATGACAATCAAGTTAGAAAGTTAAACAAAATAAATAAAATGTCTTCAAAAACCCTTTGTTTACATTGAGATATATATAAATGAAATTTCAGACATCTAGTTCAAGGAAATGAATATTCAAATATTCTGTTTGATAGCTGGGAAAGTAACTCAGAATTAGCTAATGGCAGATGTAAGTTTTGAACACAAATCTGTTTGTTTTCATACATATAGAGCTACAGGTATCAAATTTCAATGACTGCTTTATTAGAGCATAAATCTATTTTATTTTAGTTCCTCTAATTTGTACATGTTCTAGTTTGTCACTATCATTCTTAGCATATGACACATAGGACACCATCAGTGTACAATAAGTAAAAGCCTGTGTATTTATCCTATACTTTATATACAAGAGTAAAACATAAAAGAAAGTCAGAAAAAAAGATGTATATATACAATAACTCAAAAACAATAGCAAAATAAAACAAGAATACAAAATTTTACCATATTGATAAAGATTTCATAGAGAAAATGGAAATTAATTTAGGTTTGAATAGTACTGAAATCTTAAATTCAAACTAAGTGGTTCCTTACCACAACCAATTAGTTTTGTCAATAAGATCTCTCCTATTGAAATTGTCCTCTGTCTACATCAGGGTCTCTCATATTTCATGTTTGTGTTTTTCTTATTTTCTTCCTTAAAACATGCTATTTCAGCTGTTCATAAGAGAAGTATCAATTTTGTATCAGTTTTTATAGAACTTTGTGGGTTTCCTTAAACACAATATAACAAAATATTAGACAAGAAATTTTTATCATGCTATAACATGAATTTCTGAGATATAGAAATATAGTTTTCCCAATTGTGATTTTCTAATAGAGCTATATGTATGATTTAACTGCTTTATTAGAGCATAACACCCATTTTATTTTAGTTCCTCTGATTTGTACATGTTCTAGTTTGTTACTGTCATTCTTAGCATATGACACATAAGACATTGTCAGTGAACAATAAGTAAATATTGTATTCATAGTTATTGAATTGAAATTGAACAAGCTCACATTGATAGTATTATCAGTGCATATGCATCAGTGCATATTAAAATAAAATAGCTGTTATGCTCTAATGAAGTTTTTAAAATTTCATATATATAGCTCTACACATAAATGACAGTTGGGAAAACTATATTTCTATAGTTCAGAAATTTATGTACATAAATTTGTGTACATAACAGGAGGCATCAGTTTCTATTTGTGATGCATTGTTATTTAAAAAATATCATTTTTTAAAATTAAATTTTGCAATATTTTCTTTCCTTTCTCAGGTGTAGTCCCCCAAAAATTTCCACCACCAATTCACCTGTACAACATCACCATAGTCCCTTGTGCTCTTCCCACCCTTGTTTTGATCCCATCCCCTCCCAAACCATGGCAGACTGTCTCTGATTTGTAGTTGTCTGTTTATTTTTGTTGTTATGTTGTGTATTTTTTCCCTTTGGTTGTTGTTGTTATTATATTTTTCCTTGATCACCTATATTCCTTCTATAAGTGAACCATATGGGATTGTTCTTTTACCTTCTGACTTATATCACTGATAATTTCACATAACCCCCTTTCCATACTTCTTTGAATAAGCACTTTCATCTCAAAAATTTTAGTGCCCCCCCCTAAAATTTCAATTGACAAATAATGAAACATAAAATGAACTTCATATCCATATATCTGAATGAATAATGAAACATTTTGAATTTTTCTTCAACTTATAAAAATAAACAAATTACACTTTAGAAAGGCAATGTAGACTTCTAGAGGAAATGAGAGTACTTTTATGTAATTCTTTGTATTTAATATTTTTCTAATATGTTACCATGTCAGAATTACAATAGGAATACAGGTTTGTAACTCCTAAATTTAAATTAAACTGAATCACTTATACATGGAAGGAGTAATCCATCTAATAATATTTAAATCAAAAGTGATATTTTTAAGGACTCACACAAACTTCTCTAATTTCAAAATTTTCTGAGTGATAATTTAACAAAAATATTTAATGTAGTATTTTCTGGGGGACTCTCAGAGGTAACAGATGTCTTCTTCAATTAAATTATGATACAATGTACTCATATTTATTTTATTTTTGTCTACATATTCTCTCTCCCTTGTTTGCAAAAACTTTTAACTGCATGAATTTTATTCTTGGAAATATTGCAACCCTGGTAATTAGTGACATTTTTGTATGAGGGCTCAGTGCAGAGAAAGATAATGCTGCTTTTTAAGGGAGTCTTCAAGATGCCTAGAATATCTGGAGAAAGAGAAAGTTAGAACAATTATATTACTTCACCTGATTAAAAATCTATTACTTCATACCACACACAATAATCGATTCAAAATGTTAAAATACTTGGATATAAGACCTGAAACAATAAAGTATATAGAGGAAAACATAGGCTGACACTCTATAACATAAACTTCAGAAACCTCTTTAATGGCTTGTCTCCAGAAGCAAGAAAACAAAGGAGAATATAAACAGCTGGGATTTCATCAAATAAAAAATATTCTATACAGCAAAAGAGATAGCAACCAAAATAAAGAGACACCCTACTGAATGGAAGAAAATATTTGCACACCAGATATCTGAGGTGACTGATATCAAAGATTTACAAGGAGTTTATACAACTCAACAAAAATAAAGCAAACAACACAGTCAAAATGTGGACAGAAGAAAAGACACTTCTCCATAAAAGAAGTTCAAATACTCAAACACAAATGAAAAAATGTTCAATACACTTATTATCAAGGAAATGCAAATTAAAACCACAGTGGATACCACTTCACTCCTGTGAGAATGGCTGGTATTAAAAAAAAAATAACACAACAACAACAAATAAGTAGAAACAGCAAATACTGGGAAGGATGTGGTGGAAAAAGGAACCTTTTTATACTACTGGTAGGAGGTTCCTCAAAACACTAAAAATGGATCTGCCACGTGATCCAGTGATTCCACTTCTAGGAATCTTCCCATAGGACACAAAAACAGTAACACAAAATGAAAACTACACTCCTATGTTCACTGTAGCATTGTTTATAATGACCAAGATATGAAAACAACCTAAATGCCCCAACCAGACAAATGGATCAAAAAGTGGTTATATATATATAATGGAATACTACTCAGGAATCAAAAAGAAACTGATGCCATTTATAACATATAAATAGCATATGCATAGAGCTAGAAGATATTACACTAAACAAAATAAATAAAGGAAAAAGATAAATATCAGATGGCTTCCCTTATGTGTGGAATATAGAGAAACCAAGCAAAGGTTCTCAGGAAAAAGACAAAATTTGCATGCTGACCATAGATCTAAAGTATGCAGCAGGGGAGGGGAGGAAGACGGGTCAAAAAAGTATAGGGAAGAGCAGAAAGACCACAGGAGGGATCTTTGGTATTGTGATGTTGGGGGAACTATGGAAACTAAACCTGAAGGGAAAAATCAAATACTAACAATTAACTATGATGTAAGAAAATGTTTAATTTAAAAAAAAAATGTTGAAATGCTGGTAGGTATTCAGTATAAAGGCCTAGTTTGTAGGCAAGGTATATTGTTCATCTAGGCAGTTCTTAATCAACTTTTTTTTGTTACTGGTATCATTACTCACTACCCTAAATTATTAAGTAATATAAAAAATTATAAGTCAGACTAATATAAAAGAAACATGTTAGAACATTTTATTTAACCACTATTTATTAGGGAACTGGTAAAATTTTAGAACCAAAACCACTTACTAAACAGTCATATTTTAAAATCAGAATTATTGAAATGACTATACAAACTAATACAAAATGAATTATTCTACACTGAAAAAGGGAAAACAATAAAACCTCCACTGGAAATTATTTATTTTCATGTCTCTAAAGTGTTTCTGTTAATTTATATTGTTAATACAGCTTGAAAAGCAGTAAAATAGGTCAGTATCAAAGAGATGCTAGAAAAAATAACCTAGAAAAGCATCTGATTAATGTGCATAGTTTTACAATGGGTCATCCAGTTATCTATTTCTTGTTGTTTATTTAATTTGATTATATGTCATAGCACAAAACTTTAAACATTTTGGAAACTCTAGCGTTTGTATAAAATAACCCAAACCAGAAACCACCTCAAGCAATTCATGTCTTCATTTCTTTCCTGGACCATCAAAAACACAATGTATGATCTATACCCACTGCCAACCTTACTTCACACAAACTTATACCTTAACTTTTAAAATAATTAGCTCAGTAGTCTTCTAAATGTGATTCTTAAAAAAATACACACAACTATAGTCATAAAAGATCTATAATAACATCTGCCATCTTAATCATATTTTAGTATACAATTCAGTGATAATTTATTTATAATGTTGTACAACCATCACCATCATCTATTACCACAATTCTATCTTTTTAAACTGAGACTCTACCCATTAAACAACAGTCCTTGATTCCAACCTACACTCAACCCCCAGTAACCACAATTCTACTTTGTCTATATGATTTTAACAACTCTAAATTCCTCATACAAATGCCATAATACAGAATCTGTCTTATTATGAATGGCTAATTTTGTTTATCCTAGAGTCCTCACAGTTCATCTGTATTGTCACATGTCAGAATTTCCTGTCTTTTATAGATAATATTGAATAATATGCCATTTTGTGTGTGTATGCACATATTTTGCTTATCTATTTTTCAATCGATATACACTTGGTTTGCTTCCATGTTTTAGCCTCTGTGAATAATGCTATTCACATGCTATACATGATTGTACATATCTTTTCAAAACCCTGAGTTCAATCCTTTTAGCTATAGACTCAGAACTGGAAATGCTGAATCACTCTCTGCTATACTGTTTTCCAAATGGCTGTACCATTTCACATACAATGAATAAGTGGTTCAATTCCTCTGCATTTCCACCAAGATTTTAAAAATACCTGGTTCTTGATATTATTTTTTTCTAAGCTTTCTGTTGACTTCTGTGCAATTCTATTATGTTTGAAGTGTTTTTGTTTTCTGTGCCATCACATGCCATTAGCTGTTTTACTGATGTTATTGATGTTTGCCTCCTCTATCTCTGCTCTCTAAATGTCAGTATTTCTCCAGTGTCTAGTTTCAGCTTGTTTTTTTTTTTTTAAAGATTTATTTATTTATACATACAAGAGCTGGGGTACAGGCCAGAGTCCAGGGAGGTGAGAGGATTCACCAGAGACAGAGCAGAACAGGCAGACTGACTGAAACACTCTGCTTACAGGAGCAGCGGGCAAGGCAGGAGAGGTCTGCTGCGCCATGTGGGTCCCCTCCCTGGCCGGCGGCAGGGATCCAACTCACACTGTAGTGGCTGAGTTTTCTTCATAGTGCGTTGCTTAACCCACTGCACCACCAGGGAGGCCCTTTTTCTTGATTTACTCTGCATTTGAATTAACCAAATGCTATGTCTTTAAACCATACATTTAGTAATAGCTCCCACATTTTTTTTCAGATTCCGCTATATGACACGCACATGATTTTGAATTTTATAGTATTTTTAAAATGAACTCCACTACAAAATTCAAGCACATCATGTAGCTTATTCCTTCTCAAGTCAGTCTTGAGTTTAGTATAATCTAATTTGATGCAAAACTCCAGTGAAATAACTGTCGTTTAAGGCAGTCAGTAGGGGATATGCTAATATTCCATTTAAATATGTACTTATAGTCTGTGATTTCACAAGTAGATTATACAACACAGAATCTGGATAACTATAGCTGAGCTTTCAACTCAAGTAATTTTAATTAATTTAATGTATGCTCCAGAGCATCATGAGTAATTCTGCATATAATAAAAAATATCATGTAAATAAATGAAACAATGTTAACTAAAGATATTATTGCAGTAATACAGATCATTTGTTGCACTTGCATGATATAGAAAGCACTGGACTAAATTAAAAGTTTTATAAATATTATGAATTAAATCAAGAGATGGATTTTATTATTTTCTTTTGCAAGTATAAAGAAAGAATAAAGTAGTCCCCAAGTTGATCATGTTCAAAATGCCAAGAAGTGACAGCACTGAGATTCAAAACTAGGCTTGTAACACCTGAAAGCCATGCAGTTAATCAATATGTTATAAGTTAACTCCATAGAAAGAAACTGGAAAAAAATTACAATTTACATGAGATGTTATACAAATCTCACTCCTTGATAACATAGATAACAAAGAAACAAACATGAAAAAAGAAAAAAAACATAGAGTTCAAACAGGACTGTAGAGTCAGAGAAATCAGGTCTTTCCACCCTCGCACCACTGGTATAATGATGGATACCTGCGTTGCTGTGCGTATGCCTCGGAGGGCATGTGCAAGTGGGCGCACCTGAGTTTGGACATAGGCATATAGAGGTGGCGTCATGAGGATGCCAGCAGCAGCAAGTACAAACCAGCAGTGAGGAGACCAGCAAAGCAGCTGAGAGGGTGAGATGCTCCAGTGGCCGGGAGCCCCCTCACTCCTCCCCCCACCCAGCACCCATGGCGCCATGTACCTGATGCCACCTCTGTAATAAAAGTATAAAAGCCACCGAGGGCTCCAAGACTCCTTCCTTCACCCAGTCTATCTGAACCATCCAGAACTTGCTCGGTGTGCCTTCCTGCCACCACAATGACCAATAAAAACATATTTACTGTTCTACTTTTCTTGTTCAAGTAGCATTTCTCCATAGTCTTCTCTGCTATTAGGAATGTAGCTCTAGGTTTATGATCTTGGGTAGCTATTTGAGGGGTAATTGATAACAGTTGTTTCACAAGTTGACTCCAGATCTTTGTTCCATAGTTCTCATTTGCCTAAATCCTAATTCTGAATTTTGTGAATTCCTCTATTCTGTGAATTACTCATACTCAGTTATGTATTAAATAGATCTTGATGATTGAAGGCACACCAGTTACTAATTCAAGTGAGAGATCTTTACTTTTAAGGCTCTGAGGGTAATAATAAAGTTATTTTATAGTTCACTTTTCTCCTTTATCTTCATAACTTAAGATGAAGTCTCACATATTCCTCATGGTATTTTTCTGAACTTCTAACTAGTACAACTGGTTAGCATCTTTGGTTTTTAGAGTAGTTTAATAGAGATTTGAAACCACAAAACACAAGCTCACAGTTATGTAATCTCCTTATTTGTTTGTTTGTTTTTGCTATGACTCAGGTGTTTGCTTTTGCTTTTACAATTGTATTTCTCCTTTGGCAACTATTTTTTTGCAAATTGCTATCATTTAGGGTAAATTAGAAATTCTAACCCATTCTTCTCTGTTCTTGTATTGTTTAATTAGTTTCTTTTTAAGGAAAAAAAACTAGTGTTTCTTGTCTGACAGAAACAACACTAACTTACTACTAGATGCTGAAAAGTAGAGTCATGATTCCAGAAAAATATTGGGTCTTCATAACTTCGAGATCAAGATCCAGAAATGGACTCAGATATGTTATCAAGCTAGTGTCAACAGAAGTCTAATGTAGTGAACTTATCCAAGAAAGACAGATGTAATAAATGAGGTCTCCACATAAAGACATTGTGGATGGTTTTGCTTAGGGTATACTGACTAACTTCTGCTCTAAAAGAAAATATTCAGTCCTAACCAGAGTTGATGCAATTATATCAAAACTGGATACATAGTTAACTACATTCACAAAAATTAATTCAAAATGGATTAAATATTGGGTATAAGCTTGAAATCATGATACTTAAAAATAAAATAGAAGACACACTAGCAGACATCAGTTTAAAGATGTATTTGGGGACATAACCCCAATGTCAAAGGCAACAACAATCCAAATAAATAATGGGGACTACATGAATTCACAAGTCTTCATATCTCAAAAAATAAAAATACAAAATAAATACTCTACATTCTGGGAAAAGATATTTGTACATCACACATCTGACAAAGTGCTGATTTCAAAATCACTTATTATAAGGGAAACAGAAATCAAACCTCACCTTTATGAGAATGGCCTATATCACTTTTTCACTGCTGCTGTCTTTCAAAGGTGTCTTCACATTTTATTACCCCACAGTGTTCTAACAGGTTTTGTCTGTCTCCTAAAATATTTTCCCAACCTTTGGTTGTTGTAGTTATAGATAATGAGTAAATGGTGCTAATTAAGTGATTATCTGAACAGTGACTCCTTACACTTACATAAAAATGATGACCAAATATATCTTTATAATCATCAGTGAATTTGCCAATCAATCAGAATTAATGGTATTATTTATTAGCCAGTACTTGAGGCCTCATTCCCCCACAACCATTTGGTAAGCATGCCCACCAATTAATATTATAATGACCACTATCAACTTTAATTAGCAGATTTGCAAAAAACATCTTAATCTATGAGTATCTGGGTATGATATCAAAATTACTCAACATGAATTTATGTCCACATTAAGAATATGTATTTACTCAAAGTTAGTTTTTATTTCTATGCCAAATGCTGCATAACCTTTTTTTTTTTACATCAGTGATATATTGGTTACCTCTAACAGAATAATCACATGTACATGCCTTTAGCATAGCGTTAAGGAAACAAAAATAAAGGACTGACCATGCACATGTTTTTAGTTGAAAGATGTGTTCCTTTCATGATTTTATCCATAGTTGGCATTAACATGGCTACATAGAGTGACTAGTTCTGCATTCACAAAATTTTACATATGAGAATACTTTTACACATTGAATAATGCCCATTTCTTTTTCACATATTTTATTATTATTAAAAGATACCACAATTTCTTACTTTTCAACTAAATGTGATAGAATAAGATTTGTACTTGCTGAAAAAAAACAAAACTTTAACCCTGTCTCACATCCAGAAATTGAGTGTAGAGGAATTATACAAGTGACAAATAATTAAGTTTGGCAACTAAATCATTTTTGTTAAATGTGGGATGAATAAAGGTGTTTTAATTCAGCATGAGTCTATTAATAAAATTAAGTATCAGTAAACTGATCATTAAGAACTTCTATCTAAAAAACACAATTTAGGCAAAAAGACAAGTCACACATTAATCTTTCACAATAGTGAAAGGGAGATACTACTATATATGTAATAAAAAATGCTCCTTTATAAACTCTATGAAGATCTTCCACAAAGGAACCCTGACAAACAACCCAATAATGGAACAGAGTAATTAAACATATTTCACAGTAGAGGATAAAGGACTAAAAATAAATAAACACTTATTCTAGAAAAGCTTTCAAAATTGTTCTTTGAAAAAAATTTAGAAAAATGAACTAAACTATGATGTCATCACAAATTTTCTAGATTGATAATTTTTTTAAAGTATCTCAATTTGGAAGACTAAATTGGTTTAATTATGTTAGAAAACCATATGAAAATTCTAGTAAAATTAAAAACACAGTACTTTATGACCCAGAAATTCAGTGCCTAAATGTATACCCTATACAAATGTATACTTATGTGTATCTTGATATATCCTAAATTTTTCAATTTTAATAATCAATAATTAACCAATCCAATAATGAAAAATTGATCAAAACATAGATTTTTATAAAAAGAAATAGATTATTTTACTATGCTAATTAATATTCATAAATTCAAAATGAGCTATTGACAATAACAAAATAATAATTTTGTTCAATGAAGTTAGGAAAAAAAATGAATACATTTTCCATTGTTCCTACTGCTTAAAGATACAAAAGTAGGTGGTCAAAATTATAAGAAAAATAAGAAATTGTATACAATAAATGTCAAGATATTTATAACTTTTAGGAAGAAGTGATCAAAAAGGGCAGCTAAGGAATTCTGGAATACTTACAGTTTTCTTTTTCTTGCACAGGATATGTACTACAAAGCCATTAACTTTACTATTTTAGGCTACAGATTTGCTTTTGTACATTCAATGAGTATGTTTTATTAGATGATTAAAAAGTTAAGATATTGATTCATGTATTTGAAAGTACAGATATATAAAATTCAGATCCACCATTCAAGCAATTATTTTGAATAGGAAGGATGCAAACATACTAGTACAGAATCTATAAAGCTCACATGACTATTGAGTTCTTCATCCCATTTCTTTATATTGACTACCTTTTTAACCAGTTTGTAAACATTCTAAAGTCAAGCCTTTGTCTTATTCATCTCTTTGTTTTCAAAGCTTACATCACTCTTACCATGAATTAATCAATGTACAGAATAATCAAGTAGTGAATGAATATGAAAATGCATATAAAGTACTCTGGAAGATCAGGGGTAGAGGTGGCTTTTAGTGAGGAAGTTAAAGAAGGTATTAAGAATGTGGATGCTACCTCCTAAATTTGAAGGAGAAATGGAACTGAAAAAGAAAATGAGTAGAGGCATTTTAGAGAAAGTTTCCTGAATAATAAATGTACTGAAGAAAGGACAAACAGTGTATAGCTAGAAGTCAAAACATGAACAGTAATTCATTTGCTATATGAGATTCCATGATTTTTTTCTGTTTTGTCAATAGGGCAGGAATATTAGTGTATGCATTGTTTTCAATTTAAAACTTCAATAGAAGAGTAATATTAATTATAATAAACAGCTTCATAATACTAATAATGCCATTCTCTCAAGTTTAATAAGGACTTGGGCAACTAGGTGTTGAGTCTAGGGATATATATATATATATATATTTAAAAAATCACCCATCCCCCCTGTCAAAAGTAGAAAAATGTACAGGTGTTTCATGTACTTTGTTTGTATAAATATATCATGATAAATGTAACCCAATTTGTTCTCTTGATAGTATATTAAAGGGCCATGCTCTATTATGTGTCATATAGAAAGTAGTAATTTTGGCAGAGGATTGATGTGGAAGAAGAGAAAATAAGAAGATGGTAAAAAATATTCTTTTTGGACAGAGGAGAAGACAGGAAGAAAACTGATTCTATAAAATCATGACAGAGATAAAATGGGAGTCTAAAGATTTGCTCAGTCAATCCCAAATTGTGGAAACCAGATGTCTCCAACTGGAAAATGGTGATACTTAAAAATGGAGAATTTAGCATAAATAAAAGTCTAAATTCTTGCAGTAGGTAATAAACTGTTAGTGCTATTTCCTTGAGGCAATAAACAGAGTGTATCTACAAATGCCATTTCACAAGGAATTGGGATCATGTTTTGTGATGTAAGTATTTATGTTTATTTACTTTTTAACAGTCTCTTGATAGTTTAAATTTTCAAGATTCTAGCCCATATTTCAATTAAAACTATATTCTTCTAGAAGAATTGTTTCTTTGTAAAAACAACCTCAATATTCAGTACCTTTCCTTTTGTCATTTTTTTTTCTTTAGGCACCTAGTAAATTCACTCTTGAAATAGATTTAGTCATAGGTGAGTTTAAAATCCTAACTAAATTGAAAGCCCTAATAGTTACATTGGTGACTCATGACTACCAGTAGTGCAGAGCACAGAGCAAGCGTTCAATACATGCTGACCAAAGTATACTGATGTCTGTGGAGGGTAACTGAATGAGAAAGTTTGAAAACATTCAGATTGTAGTTAAGATGCTGAACATGAACTGTCATGGTCATTTTTCCAAAAGATGTAGATGGTATAATTAGAAATTTTATGATTTTTTTAAAACAGTGTATACTCCAGTGTTCTATATTTGTATTACTAAAAAGATAAAAGGGTGACTAGTAGTTCACCTGTTCTATTGTTAATGAAGCTCAGTGTATACATCTTTTAAGTGCATTCCATTAGAAGATGTAATTTTTTTCTGATACAGCATCTTTACTACTTGTGATGACAAAATTAATTATACCCAAGACTGGTATAAAATGAAAGATCAGATATAGTTCCATTACTGCAGAACCAGCATCCACATAGAAAACTAATGAAGTTTTCTTGTTTCCATGACAATCCTATGAAATTTTGCTATTTCTAAAGCGTCAAGAAAATAATGGACTTTGTACAGTTAAGTACACGACTATTTAATTTTTATTTCAAAAATATTTACTGCAAAGACAGAAATATTCATATTGTTTTCACATAGTCATAATCTTTGTGTTTCTCATGAATTATCCTAGGCTTTTTAAAATTCTTACAGAAATTCTCTAAAATTATTATGTTTCCTTTTACCTCCTCAAATGCAAAGTCATTGAGTTTTCCAGTAAGCAATCAAACATTTCAATACAAACAGCCTCAATTAATTATTCTCATAGACGTTTCAGGAAACTCTGGGTTGTTGGCAATTGCATTCCTCCTGAATATAATGCATTGGTTTATTCTACAATGCTAACTATATGTAATATATATAATTTATAATATATATGAGTGTATGTGTATCATGTAGAAATGGAATGGACTTTTTATAAAAAAACACCTTTGGTTTTTATGAGGACAAATTGCTCGACTTCTTTTCCACCAAATATTTTCGTTCCATATTTGCTGTGAATTTCTACAGTCCTATCCAGTGACAATTTATATAATGCTAAAACCTACTTACCATACTCTGAAGTATACCAAGTTTTTATTCTAAGAATATTTCTTGAATAATTGACAGCTGTCAATTTTTTTTGTTATGCTTAATTAATCAGACTCCAAAATCACTTTGCATTTTGTTGTATTGAATGAATAATATGAATTTGGTTTGGTTAAGTAACTATCATGATATAAGTGTATGTTACAGGTAGATACTCAACAATCTGCCTATCAACCCATAAAAATATATTAGAAATATTAAATACAAAACAGTACAACTTCACTAATTTTGGAGATAAGCGTTCTTTATACAACAGAGACATACTTGTTAAATTGGGATTTGCTTTTTTTCCTAAAGATTAAGTTGGACAGCAGAGATACTCAAAACTGCATTTTATAAAACAGAAATTTCATGTGTCTAATATAATTTTACTCATTAACTATATCTTAAATGCTAAGAAAATATTTTATTCTTTACAAAATTTCTATTTATGTATAGCTTATGCCCCATAGCTTTTATTTACCCTCTTTTTTTTTAAATTATTGTTTCTTCCTCTTCCTTGTTTGACAGAGTACTTCTTACCAGATCATTCATAGTGTTTCCACTTCTCTGATGCACAGCTTCCACTCTCTCAAGTGAATCAGACTCACCTCATAGGTACAAATATCTATTTCAATATTTCATTTTCCTTAAAAACAGCCTGGACTTTCATAAGTCAAAATTGGTAAATCTGCTTTATTGATGTGAAGCTTTTTCCTTCACAGTTCATAGCTCTATAGAAGCTTCCTATTCTTTGGGGGGACTGAAATCATATCTTAAATCACACCTGAGTATTTGGCCTCCAGAAGGGGTTTTCTATTTTTTTTTTTAATTGGGTAAGTTGATGGCAGTATTCCTGTTTCTTACTCAAGACAACATTAGAAAGAAAAGTGCCAAACTATCCATAGCTCAATTAGCCCATAACAAAGGCACTCCACCATTACATAGACTCTAAGGTAAGCCACTCTGGTCAATGGTACATTATTTTGTGTGACAAACACAGACTTTAAAACAGCATGTGTATCTGAAGATTGACTTCTTTCTCTGTGCTTGGAAACATGAAAACAAATTATGACTGAGCCTCAGTTAGCCTCTACTCAGTGAGATCACTATGCATAGAATATCAGCTCCCCAGTCAACATTCTGAAAACTGCCAGACATATGAGTGAAGCTATATGTTTTGTTTATTTCATGCTACATTTTTAAAAAATAAAGAAACAAACAAACACAAGAGCAGCAAACCTAAAGAGCTAAGAAAGCATCTATTTTTCTTTAAAATATGGTATTTGGGTATGGGATAGCACAAATAGCTGACTTTTGCTTCTTTTGTCAGCTGGATCAATATAATGTCTGTAGGCCCAAATCATCTAAAGACATATATTTCTGAAAGTGTGGATTGAATATATCAATTATTCTACATGGAAATTCTTGCTGTGGCTTCTATGTGAGCTAGTTTTTACTTTCTCTCAGGAAGGGTGGCTGATTGAAGAACTGTTGTCTCAAGAAACAGAGTTAGACAAAAACTGCATAGCCTTCATTAACTTAGCCTTGAAAACTATGCCTTTCAAAAAGGTCAATACAATTTTAAGAGAAGAAAATATGATCTCCAGCTCTCAGTGAGTGAGTGTCAATAGCACATGGTAAGACTAGCATCTGAAAAGAATATATGTTGGTGTGGAAAATATAACCCATTAGATTGCCCTATACTATCTATCCCTAGGTGACCTACCAGTAACATTCAGTCTTATGAATAAGCCCAGAAGAGACCCGTGTAAGAACCCTCTAAGTTGACAGCTAAATAGGTTGTGAGGTTATAAATGATGGTTATTTTAAATATAAATTTCAGGCTATATTGTAAATCAAAGGATGCTATAGGTATTGATACCAAGAGGCAGTGTACTTCTGTAACAAAATTTAAAATATTTGACATTGACTTGGGTCAATCAATGACCAGAAGATGGAAAATCAGTAGAAAAGATATTTTTGATAGAAAGGCACACTAGAAACTGTTGGTAGGTCTGGAAAAAGGGTGAAAAAACTCAGGAAAGTTTAGAAAAAGGTTGAAGATTACTTTAGGCTCTCAACATAAACAACAGTTAAAACTTAATTACCTCAGGATTAGCACTGCTTCTATAGTTTCACTATTTCCAAATTTATGTTTATTCTGATTATTTGGATCAATGTCTTCTATCTGAATTGCCACTTTCCAAAAAATGCCTTCCAGGTTTACTTATTTTTGTATGGAGACATCACAATGCTCTCTGCCCTTGTGGCACCAGTGTGCACTAACACACTTTTATGAATTAACTTTGCAGTTAGCTTCTAATCCTAGGCAGTTAAGGGTTTTCTCTCTTATCGAAATATCTAGAAATAGCTTGTGGAATTGGATGATTGAATTCTAAAATCCACTTGTTATTTAATTTAGGTAAATTTTTCATCAAAAGATTAAAAACGAAGACTACTGAGATGCAGGTCCTCATAATTTCTCATAATATGCATCATTTCTTAAAAAGAGCCCATTTTTTAGCATGTATACAACCAAATACATAGAGAAGTGAATTAAAATCTTTATATAAAACAGCATACAAATGAAAGAATTTTGGTGGTTCCAGATAGTTCTCCTTCTGTGGCTGAAAATATTTTGTTCCTCTATCTTAGCTCCATTTTTCCTTGTGTTATTATACTGAATCCACTGCATACCCATTTGTTCTTTTTTTCTTTTTCTTTATATAAATTTGACATCAATTGTGGTTCCCATAGATTCCCCACCACCATTTCACCAGTGCACCATCACCTGAGTCCTTTCTGTTCTAATTTAATATCTTTCTAGCATATACACCAGGAGAAAAAAGTGTATCATATTATTGATTAATATCAACCAAAAATGTAGAAGGAAAAGACTGTTTATACTTTTTTTTTTGTATCATATGCTCATCTTTGCAAGTACTACTGCAGTCAAGAGACTTCAATGCTCATAAAGTTATTATTGGTCACTTATCTACTTATAGTAGACAAGGAAGGGTCAAAACTAGCAGAGCATTCAAACCTGTAAATAATAGAAAGTTGATTTCTCAAAGAAATGTTGCAGTTCAACTCAAGGTTGACTTTTTGTTTTATCTGGCATTCCAATTAGGTCTCTTAGCTATTTAACTAGATCTGCCTTCTCCTTTCATAATTTTTGAACAGAAAATTCATTGAGAGAATATAGCTACATTTAAGATACTTTATATCCTTAAAATATTGTACTTCAGTCTTCAGTGCCCCCAAAATGGCTCAAGAACTGTATTTATTCAGCTCTGAAGATGGTGAATCTTTACTTAGTTCTTGGCCCTTTACTAATGTGCGATGGTTTGGGAAATTATGATTATAAAATCTCAAAAGTGATTGACTAGGTAGAGACGATGAAATGAGCATAAGATATAATTTCAAAAATCACATTGCTGGATATATTTTTGCATACACTTGCCTTCTTTACTCATCAGAATTTTTCTTTTATGAACTAAGATAGAAACTTTCTTCTTGGGTTAAGTGACATGGAATAGAAATCTTTGGGTATAGAAGAACAGGCGAAAACTTCCATCAAATGCACAGCACAATCTATGAGAGAGAAATCTATTATATTTTGAAATGATTTGTCTTTATTTCAGAATTCTTTTTGAACTATGAATAAATAGGTTTAAAATATTTTTATAGACTTTCCTTCTCAGATAAAAGACTTATTCTAATTCTCTGAAATGTAACTAGAACTTGGACAAGATTAAGTCAAATGGGGGATGTATGTGTGGGGAGCAAATAGGGGGGAGGGAGAGAATATAAAAGTACAGATGTGAGGGAGTTGAAAGGGAAAGAGTTTTAATTTATTTTATAAACTTTTATTTTATTACTTTACATACTCAAGTAATTTCTTTAAGTGGGCAAGATAAAGTTGGGTGGAGAAAAATATGATATTTTTCATACATATTGGCTAAGTAATGCTCACTATTATTGATTATTCAGACACTAAAAGGGTCAGAACAACCAAATGATAAATATTAGCATGGCTTAATTAAAATTGATCATTAATTCTTAAAGAAATATCAAGAGAGATGCACAGACTCCTTTTATGTGTTTTCTATTAAAGCCAAAGAAAAGGAGATTCAAGTGATGAAAGGTAGTTAAAAGGATAATATCTGATTTTGCCCATTCTTTATGCATGATTTCCTGCAGTCATCATTTGTATTTTATCAGATCTTTTCTCCAAATATCTCCATCAATGTACAAACACTTTTTGATGAATAGACCCTTGATGTTTCATTTGCATTCTGTTCCTGATATCATGAATAGACAACAATTACTAAATTTTCCAAAAACAAGCACACCATTATAAATTTCTTTTTTCTCATGCCAAATTCCATTACTTAGATAAAGCATTATATAAATAAAGACAGCATTAAAGTTTTAGAACTCATTTAATTCTACATAATGACTTGCACAGAGCTTTCATAATAAAATTCAATCTCCCTACAAGATAAAAATTCATGAACTCTCTCAGGTACCTCCCTAATTTGTCTCCCACATCAATGTACTATGAGTATGTGCAAACTGGAAATGAGCCTTGATTATTGTTTTTATTTGAATTTACCTAATAATAAAAGATGATAAACATATCTTCATGTGTCTTTTTAGCCATCACCATGTCCCTTTGGAGAAGTATCTATTCAGATCATCTACCCATTTTTTAATCCAGGGTTTTTATATTTTGTTGTTATTCAGAAGAACTCATATATATTTTGGTTATTAACTCCTTATAGCAGATGATGTACAACTTTCTTCTCCCAGGAAATAGGATGTCTTTTGATTTGGTGATAGCTTCTTTTCTTGTACAGAAGCTTTTAAGTCTGATGCTGTCTCATTTGTTCATTTTGATTTTTCTCCCTTACCATTGGAGTTGTGTTCCCAAATAAAATTCAAAGGGTAATATCAAAGAGCTTATCATATACATTTTTTCTATATTTTGCAGTTTTAAATCTTTTTAACATTCAAGTCTTTAATCCATTTTGAATTAATATTTGTGTATGATGTGAGATATTGACTAGTTTCATTATTGCAGACACCAGTTTTCCCACTGATTGAAGAGATGTTCTTACTCTATAGTACACACTTGACTCCTTTGTGATAAATCGATTGTCTGTATAAACATAGTTTTATTTCTGAAATCTCAATTTGGTTCCCTTAATTATGTATCCGTTTTTTTTTTCAAAATCATGCTTATCATGCTTTATTTTTCCTACTAAGACTTTGTAATATTATTTGAAGGTAGGGAGTATGAAATCTGCATTTTTTTCTTTTTTTTTTTTCCTATTTGCCCTCTTCTGTAGATCTGAACAAATGTCATGATTTTTCTTTTATTTCTGTTAAGAATACCATGGGGTTATTGATAGGGATTACAAATAATATGTATATTGCTTTAGGACGTAAGTTCAGAGTGTCATAGTTTTTAGTGCACAGGTTATCTATTTCTTTGGTTAAAGTATTCCAAGGTATTTATGTTTTATATGATTGCAAGTGCCATTTTCTTGTTGCTTAAAATGACTATTAATCAAAGGATAAGACACAAGTGTTGAAAAGAATGTGGAAAGAAAGGAAACCTTGTTGGTGGGAAAAGAAATTGATATAGTCATTAGGAAAAACAATAAGTGATTCCTTGAACAATTAAAATTATAAATTCCATATGATTGAGTTATCATACTTCTTGGTACTTATCAAAAAACAAATTAAAAATACACTAATTCAGGGAGATACATGCACCCCCACTTTCACTGTAGAATTGTATACATTAGCTAAGAGCTGGAAACAACGTAAATGCCTATGTACACATGATTTGTTAAAGAAGATTATATCTATACAGTGGAACCAGTCAGCTATAAAAAAATAAAACCATAAAATCCAACCATTGGCAACAAAATGGATGGACGTAGAGATTATCATGTTTAGTGAAGTATGTGAGACAAGACAACTGATATATAATTTCACTCTTACGGGGTATACAAAGTAATAAACAATTGAATGGACTAAATGAACCAAAGATATATGTTTTTTTTGTTTTGTTTTGTTTTGTATTTTTGTTATAAGACCAGAAGAAAGAGGGACTAGAGGATACTAACTCAGTAAATAAGTTAAAAGCATCAATTTTACAGTGAAGAACAGAACTGGACTTTTCGTAGTGAACTTAACGTAGTATAGATAGATGTTGATTTGTAATGATGTATTACTAAAATTTGTATAATGTTATATTGCAATGTTACTCCATTAAAAATCTATAAAAATAGAAAGGAGACTTGGCTTGCTCACAATGCAGATTATAGTATTATTATAGCAAAAAAAATGGAGTGGATATATACACACATTCACGAATATATTTGTAGAGTTACAAAAATAACTGATAGAGATTTTTATCTAAGTCCATCCCCAGTTATTGAGGAGATGGTGCATTAGATGGTCTTATTAGATGTTCTTCCATATGGTTAAATTGTCTTCAGTATATAAAATAATGCTTCCTTTCTACTAATATTTTCAAGTAAGTAAATCAGTCAGACTTTAGAAAAGCTGTAAATCCAGGAAAGTTAATATGTACTGTCCGTAGTCTACCTAGTCATACACTTTTTAATGGAGCCAGTGTTTCATTGTTGCTTTTTTTTTTTTACTTTCCCTCTAAGAATCTCATTGCTAATATTAGCTATTGACTACTCAGCTTTCTCCACCAAAACTTATTAATAAAATCCTAAAACCTTATGTTCCAAACACTGTAGTAAGTGTATGAGTTAAGTGAATGGAATATGGGACCTAATAAAATGTACCTACCATCTACTAAGAAAAATATATCATTACTGAAGTACAATAGTGGTTGGTTAATTTGGTTTGTTTTAAATTTCATTTTTTATTTGTGTACATTCAAAAGCAAAACATTTCCTGTCTCTGTAATTGCATTTTTGTTTTTGTAGACACAAAAGAATTCATATGTGTTACTTCTAATACCTCTTTTTCTCTAAGGTAACACCAGATGAAGTAAGTACAAGTGCTGCTTAGCAAGCGCTGAAAAATTAAAATACATAAATAACACCTGTATACTTTGTTTAGTCTCACAAACTCTCATTTGACATGGAATAAATACTAATAAATAATACTAAGTTTTTCTGTATAAAAATTTTCCAGTTCCAGTTTGGAAGATCTCAAATATGTTTTTAAATTATCTTTTCCTTTAGGACTATAATGATGTTACAAATTCTGTAAGCTACACTTAAATGAACAACTTTCCTAAGTTTTAAGGTTGGTATCTATAATCAACGTCACCATTCAGTGAACTAAAATAATTAAAAATTATAACATTTTTTGCTCATAATATTTTCCCCAGGAAATCCGAACATACATGAATTTATGAATATTAAGCTTGCATTTCTTTTTCCACTTATTGATATGGAGAGCAGATTTATTTGAACTCTTCAGAGGATTCTGAAGAGGATTTGAATCAGAGTTAAAATGACTTAATTTACAGTATATTTCTGGTCATCTGGGTTAAAATAAAGCAAAGTTCTTCTGCTTCATTTGAAATTTAACTATTCTGTTTTAAGTATGTACAAATTCAAATTATTTAGGATGTCTTATATTTGTTTGAGAAGTAAATATTTTGCCTCAATTAATTGGCAAATTGTCTTTATCTACATTTTATTATAATGTGGCCCAATTAAAAATTTCCTAGCTGGATTGTTTATGAACAAACCCATTTAGTCTGTATTTGTAAGATTTTCCAAATTTAATTTGGAGTATCCCAAAAAATTTAAAAACTGACCTATCACCAGCTCCAGCAACTATACTTGAGATAAATACAGAACTATTATCTTAAAAACATAAATGGATTTCTATGTTTCTAGTAGCATTATTCACAATAGTCCAGGCATATAAACAAGCTATGGAAATGACATATAACTGGGAAAAGAAAATATTACACATACACACATACCAGCATATAATCTAGTCTTTTAAAAAGGAGGAAATCCTGCCATTAGTAACAAAATGGATAAACATGAAGGACATTTTCCTAAATGAAATAAGTTGAATAGAAAGACAAATATTGCATGGTATAATTTGTACGTGGAATGTAAAAAAAAAAAAGTTAAGGTAATAGATACAGAGAGTAAAAAAAGCATCTTTAAAAAAAAGTGGTTTTCTGGGGCTGATGTTATAGGAAATATGCAGAGGTTGTAAAGGAATACAAGTTGATAATTTGGTTTTATTTAAATACAGAAGTTCATATACAGCTAAGCTTGCAAATAAGTAATTTGCATCTAATATATAGCAGTTACTATAGCTGGTAATACTCTATTATATAACTGACATTTGTTGAAAAAGTAGAGCTGATATGTTCTCACCAAATAAATGAGGTAGGAAAATCAAGTAAATATGTTTTGGCATGGATCTGTTAAATAACTCAGTAGGGAAATCCTTTTACAATGTACACACATATGAAAATATCATTTGGAAACATTAAATATTTCAAAATTGTATTTTTCAATTATATGTTATTAAAATTGAAAAGTGAAGATAATTGATAAGATATTAATTAATTGTTTTCTTTCAGGGTTACTGCTTCCTAAGGAGCCTCTCAAAAGGGTTCTACAAATTTTCCATTCCACACACACCTCTAGCACTCTAGTCTGGCAGAAATGTTGATTTTTCTGTACTCAATTGCTTCAGTTTGTAAGTTTTCACCGTAGGGTTAAATCTCTATCTCACTGAAGTTGATATCATTCAATAAAGATTACTATCTCTTCCTAAACTTGATGTTACCGATCTTTCATCTAGTCAAGTTGTCAACAATTTTTAAGACTTCTGCACCTGGAAAATTATTTTCTTCACTTGAATATTTGCCATTGTGTTACATAATTACCTCGTGATTTCACCAGTCACATGAATTATCTACCTGAATGTTTGGATCCTCAGGGGACTCATGATACACATCTTCTTTTGATTCCTAATATTTATAATCAACACCATAGAGCTTGATGAGCAAAATGTTTTACTTCTAAACTTAAACTTTCACCTCTAAATACAATATCCTAAATTTTGATCCTGATTTGTTAATATAATATTTCTATTCAAGTTGGAATGTTATCAAGACCCAGTTATTTCAGATCTCCAGTTTATAATGCTAATCTATTAATGTATCCGTTTGTCTGTGTGTCATACCATAAATGTAAGTATTAGACATTTTCTGCCTAGACTTTCTGTTTTTCATATCCAGACAGATAACAGAAATATCTCTGTTGTTTGTAAGTTACTTAGTCTTTGGTAGTTTATTTTAGTAGTCCAAACTGATTAAGACTACTATCAAGCATTTTTTTTAATATTAATAAAAGAAACCTTTGAAAAACAGGAGAGAAAAAGTACTGCACTAAGCAAGGATGATCACTGAATTATCTCAGAGCAGAGATTTCATGCCAAAATAATACAAGTAGTTCTTATAATTCTTATTGAATTCCTCTAGTAGATAAATTTGAGCTGGTAGGTTTTGATTTTTATTATTTAACATTATAATTAACTTCTTTGAAATTTACCCTATTCTAGTTGAGTGTCAATTTCCAATCAGATCAGTTATTTTTAATTCATATTACTTGGAATTTGTATTATCAATGAAATTGTCTTGATTTTTTTGTAAAGATACATAAGTAAAATAAAATTTGATTGGTAAACATTTTTGATAATTATCTTAGATAAAACAACTGGATAAGTCAACACATGATATAAATTTATTATTTAATTTTTATTGGACAAATATAAAATTAGTGATTCCAATGTGGTAGATACTCTTCCAGTGCTATGGACAAATCAATGAAAAACATGGAAATCAGATTACTGATTTCATGGAAATTATAATCTAGTGCTTGCAAGAAGAAAAAACTAACAAATAATAGAAAATTGAGACATTTTTATATTTTAAGTTCTATGGAGTAGCATACAGATTGGCATCATAATATTCTTTACTAGCTCCTGACTTGGGTGATAAAATGTTTATCATGTCCTGTGTAAATTTTATATGCTTGAAATGTATCACAAAAGCCAATAAGAGTAATAGAAATAATAGAAGCTTTTATTCCAAATGGATACCAGACAATGCATATAATGCCAGCCTCTTTGTCACAGTTGATCTATTTAGATTGATGTAGTATGTTTTTATTAAACAAATGAAGACCCAAAGTGAAAAAGTAGAATTTAAATATCAAAGTATATTGGTGACAATTACTGACAATAGGAAAAGGAAGCATGTCATGTTTGCCTGGGTTGGGTGGAGGGTATTGACTGAGGGGGGTGGGGGTTGGGAGAGATAGGCAGTAGTACTATTGAATTTATAGCACATTTAAAGAACTCATGGATTTTATAAAGATATATAAAATATTTTTCTTAATCTAAGTTACATTTATTTCCAAGTTTGATTAATTTTCTAGTCAAATGGAACCACAATTCATTTCCTTATTATTAATTATTTAACTAAGAAAGTAGCATGACATACATAAATCTTAATTGTTTGATTTTTTGAAATAGAGATTAAAAAATTTGTAAGGCTTACGTGATAGATTATATTATGCACAATAGATAAATACATGAAATTAAAATTCCTCACAGACTTTCATATAACTTGGTGAACATCTGATTTAATTCCTCGATTTACTATCCCATTAATTATTTTACAAATTTCAATCACATTTATTCCAAGCAATGACTTTTCAAGAGAACATAGATGATTTAATTATCTTTGTGTTGCTATTGCTAATGTTTAAATCTATGATCATGTATGTCAGTCTTTCTGTGAGTTGGCTATAGCTAAGCAATTATGTTCTTACAAGTAAAATTTTCAATGCTGAGACCAAGAACATGAAATTTAACAGGGGATTGCAAGTGAAGTTTATATATTTTCCTGACAGGAAAGTGGAAATATGAATTTGCCATTTATTTAGCTATGCCATGACCTGGTGATTATTACCTTGTTTGTAAAATTGAGGGAATGACTATATGGTCTTGAAATATGATCCAGTTATTTTAATCTGTGATTTCAATGAAAATACCATAATGCATTTCTGATTTGTTATATGTTACTTGATTAAATATAAATGGGTCAATTGCATCTGTATTATTTAGAATGAGATTTTCTATTAGGTTAAACTGTACTAAAGCATCTCTTGTTCATTTATTATTTTAAGTTAGAGAATACATAGAAATAGCATATTCTATTTGTTTATATATTTGAATAAATAATGCAAAGAAAATAACTTGTTAAGAGAACAAATTATGTTCATCTATCTTTTTGTTCCTTATACTAGTAACACTATTAAAATGTCTTGATTAGTGTCATACAAACATTGATTTCTTCCAGGGGAGGAGGGAACTATATTAGGTAATTCAACATTAATAATGATATTCTTTTGTAATTATTTTTCAGTCATTTATTTCAGTTCATCTCATTAAAAAATTCTAAATAAACACAAAGGAAATTTAAAAATTGGACTCTGAAAACTAATCCAACATATCGTTAAGTATTCGTTGTCTTTGAAATCATTAAATACAATTAATTTGTGACATTCTCATCATTATACTGTTTTTTTTTTTTGCTGTATTCTAATTTAGAAATATTGAGCAATGAAGGAAAAAGTCAACAATGACATTAGTGTCTTCAGTAATAGCTTTTCACTTTCTTTGGATGGAGTTATGCTGATGACAGGTTATTTTCCTCATATTGATGCTAATACCTAATCAAGATTTTTACCAAAATATTGCATTAATCAACTGAAATATATTAAGCCAATGTACTTTTTCAGCAGCACACTGTTATTTCAGATGTTAAAGTAAGTTCAACTTAAGCCATAGTGTCAGTTCTAGTCAGCTCCTAGTGATTGAAGGGGAAGTTACATGACAACAATCTCTGGAGTCTGGAAGGGAAAAATGAAAATGATATATGAGATACTAATTTTGATAATTATGGAGACTTTTAGAGGTGTTGTGCTCAGGAACTAACCTATTAAGCCAACATGTGTCTCCCAACCCTTCCCAAAGGGAACTATGATCTTTTACCAAGGTAAATGTTTATGGAGGTAAAGACAACATTAAGACCTTTAAGAAACTAAAAGACACAGGTTCTGAGAATTTGACACAAATTCCAGGAGACTCAAAGTGGTAATCTGGTTCCCTAGTCAAAATAGGACTTTACGAAGTCATGTCATGACTTGAGGGTTAATAGGATAGAAAAAAGCTACTAGAACTTTCCCTACCCTTGAAAGCAGTATGCCAAAAAGTAATAGAACCTTCTTTGAGAGGTTGCAGAAATTAGTGCCACCATTAAAGTTTTGAAAGAGGCAGGGGTAGTGATTCCTGACACATCCCCATATAACTTGCTTATTTGACAGCTACAAAGAGAGATGAACCTTGGAGAATGACAGTAGATTACCACAAGTTTAACCAGGTGATCACTTATTGCAGCTCCTGTGCCAGATGTGTTTTCATTGCTTAGGGAAAAAAAAAAAAACTTTCTCTAGTATCTGGTATGTAAGTATAAATATGGAAATTGGCCTTTATACATGTCACAAAGGACTACCAAAAGCAGTATGCTATCAACTGGCAAGAAGAGCAATACACATTCACTATCCATGCTTAGACATGTATCAACATTAGTCAAAATTAAGTGATATTTCTTATGTTTCTCTTACATAGGGTATCATCCTAATCTATTACATTGATAATATGCTGACTGAACCTAGTGAACAAAGATAGTTACTAGTTTAGTAAGATACTTGTCAAGGTGGGGAAAACATTTCACAAAATGTCAATGGCCTTCTACTTCATTGAAATTGCTAGGCATCCAATAGTATGGAACATGTTGAGAAACTTCTTCTAAGGTAAAGGATAAGCTGTTGAATCTGTACCCTCCTACAATCAAACATTAGTACAATTCCTACTGGGCCTCCTCAGGTTATAGTGGTAACATAATTCTCACTTGGGTATGCTATTGCAGCTCATTCATACTAGCCAACGGAAGGCAGTGCAGCAGGTCTGGGCTGCCAAGCAAGCTGTTCTGTCACTGAGGCATATGATCCAGCAGATCCAATAGCGCTTGAAGTGTCTGTGTTAGACAGGAAAGCTATTAGAGGCTTTGGCAAGTCTCTATGGGTGAATCAAAGCAGAAACAGATTTTTGGAGTAAAGCCTTATCATTCTCTACAAATAATCAATCTCATTTGTAGAAAAAGATTTTTGGGCTGTTCCTGGGCCTTAGTAGAGACTGTACCCTTAGCAACCCTGGGTCACCAAGTTATGATGCAACCTGATCTGTTTCTCATAAACTGAGTAATATCTGACTACATCATAAACTTGGGCATATGTAGCAGCATCACATTTTCAAATAAGTGGTATATTTGAAATTATATAAGAGGAGACCCAAATGTCCATCATCCTCATTTCTGCCACACCATTTTCTCGCTACCAACTTCCACCTAAGAACTCATAGAGGGTCTCTATGATGAAATGACAAACAAAAAGAAAATATGTGCCTGTCTTACATATATTTTCAACACAACATGAAGTATCATCTGAAAATGGACAGGTACAGCACTCACAGTCCCTTTCTGGAAAATTCCTAACAGTGTAGTAAAGGAAAATTCTCCCAATTATCAGAACATCAAACAGTATAAATGGTTGTTTCTTTTTCTTGGAAAGATATATGAACAAATATGTGATTATGTAATAATTCATATATCATTGCCACTGGTTTGGTTAGAGAATCTGGGCTGTGGAAGGAAAATTATAAAAAAAATAATGATGACAAGGAAGTTTAGGTAGGAGATATATGCATAAGCCTCTTTGAACTGGCAAAAAAAAAAAAAAAACATCAAGTATTTCTGCCCCTTATAAATACCTATCAAAGGGTAACATTAGTGGAAGAGAATTTAATAATCAAGTGAATACCAGACAATCTCATTCTCTAGTCATCTTTGTTATTGTCCAATAAAGAAAGTGGCCATGGTGGTAGGAATGGAATTTATGCCTTAGATAAAAAACATGGACTTTATTTTATATAAACCAACCTAAGCTATAGCTGTTTTTGAATGCAAAATCTACCAGAAACAGCAATCAACAATGAAACCCCAATGTGGCAATATTCCTGGGACAATCACCTACCTATGTTGTGTGGTGTTGATTACATTGGATCATCTGTCATAAAAGAGAGTGTAGTTCTTATTTGAACAGACACTAACTCTGCACCCATACTCATCTTCCTTCCATGCAATGCTTTTGCCAAAACTTTCATCCATTGTGTACAGATGTTTTATCCACTGTCATATCACTCTCCAGGAATGTTTCTGATAATAATGAATTATGACCAAGCTCTTTGATAATAACAAAAGGAGTACAAAACGTGTAGTGCAAGAGAGTAATTTATAAATAGCAGATATAATTTCATGACCACTACAGGGAAAAAAAATAGTAACCATTGTAATGAATGTGTGTGTTTGTGTATACTTATGTTTGATTGTGTAAATTACCTTTGACTTCTTTCTTTTTTTATCATGACACAAGTATTGATTTTATAACATTTAAGTTATGAGATATCAAAAGACACAACAAAAATCAGTCAAGGACTATGCATCCTCTTTTTAAAATAAGGTTTGCCTGCTTTTGGTTGTCTGGGGATAGTTGTGTCATGTTAGGTAGAAGAGCTTTTTTTTTTTTTTGGATACTCTTTTCATTTAGCAATCAAGTATGCTTTAAGGATATGTGTATGTGTACCAATTTGACAAAGACTAGTAATTGTCAATTTTATGTATCAGTATATATTTGGTCAAAAATTTACTCTGTGAATTTCTGTGAGAGGTTTTTTGTTGTTTTTTTTTTTTAAGATGAGATTAAAAAAAAAAAAGGAGTTTGAGTAAAACAGATTGTTCTCCATAATATAAGTGGGCCTCATCCAATCAGTTGAAGGCCTGAATAGAACAAAATGATCTCCTATATTTTTCTCCTCCCCATCTTCCAGCAAGAAGGAATTCTTCCACTAACTGCTTTCATAAGTAACACTGACTCTTCCTTACATTGTAGTAGACAGTCTACATAGGGAAGACAGAAATACCAAAAAAAAAAAAAAAAGAAGTTTGTCCCCATTTCCATGGTTAAAAAAATTCTGACTGCCTTTTTACCTGAGGGTTTACTTCAAAGTGAGACAGTAATGAAGGATTTTTCCCACCTCTCACATATCAGAGACTAAAGAAAAAAAGAAAGGTTTAGAAAAGTAATATATGTGGGAATTAAGAGTACTGTTGTTGCTATCATTGCTAGAGTGAGTCCATTACTATTCAGGATGGAAATCTAGACATAAGAATCTAAATTTTGTTCTTGAAATAGGAGGTAATTCATGCTTTAGATTTAACTTTGGGAAACTAACTAAGAATAAGTAAAATGGAGGACATATCTTACATTCTTCTTTCTCCAGAAAATCTGTCTTTTTCCATGCCACGTGACTCTTTTTGGTGGTACTGCTTCTCATATAACCTCATTGCTTCTTGGCAATGATTGCTAGTATGAGTTACAAAAGGGCTACTTCCACTATATTTGACAATTATTTACTAGATAAAAATGAAAGGGAAAGGAATTGGGTTGCCAGTGGTCATCTCCCCTTCTCTATGTGGGACTAAGCCTTTATTAAAAGGTGTATATAGATAAGAATAAATGGCAAGATAAAACAAAGTCAAGATATAGAAGGGCCCATGAAGAAAATTCATGGATTGTTGGGATTCTGGATTCATAATGAACATTAACATCACTTAAAGTGGTTAAACTTTCATTCTCTGATTACATATTCAACAATTAAAATACATCTAGTAATACAGAACAACATATACTGCATAACTAAGGATTGTTATCAGTACTGCCAGCACACTAAAAATAAAACTACATATACTAGGGTCATATTTAATAGGAGGGAATAAACTAAAATATAAGCTTTAACTTCTGAGTTTAGTGTAACAATGATACTGAAAAATCTGTATATAGTCTCCACACTACATGTCAACTAAAAAATGAAATGGACCAGCAGTCAGAAAGGCAGAGGGTCAGTTAAAGTTTCCCTAAATATTCAAGACAGAACATTTATACACACTATGTATATAATGTAATGTTCATGTAACTGGCAAGTGGATTTTATTTTAGTGCTATATTCCAGAAAAAAAAGTTTTAGTAGATATCAACTGGTGATTTCAACTGTACTATTTTAATGATACAAAATTTCTATAGAAATGCCTCATCTTCATTATGGATGATTTTCATATAATATAGCTTAGTTATAATTATCTTTGTCTCTCATCCATTCACTGCAGTTCTTTATTTATCTAGGTGTTAATAAACAGAGGCAAAGAGAGTAAAGCAAATCATTACCTGTTGAATTCCATGTAAGACCTCTTGTAAAATGAAGACATAACATAATTTACCGCATCTTTATTTACTTATTTTGTAATGTAAGACTTTTATGTATGGAGTTTTCATAAAAAAATAAAATTGTGAGTGCTTAAGTTTTCAAGTAATACTGAACTAAGACAGTTGCTATTATGATACTAAGTACATAATACTGTAATTATTAAATATCAATATTATAAATAAGAGTACACTGAGTTATGGAATGTATGGGGATTTTAAAAGACACCTCATACTGAGAGAAAATTTCACCTGGATTCTAACATCAGTACTGTTAATAATAACTAAGGTGACTCATATTTGGTCAAAAATGAAGTTAGTATTGAGGACAACAGTTGTTTTTTTTTTTTTTTTTCTCTCAGAATACAAATAAAAGTCAGACCTTTTTTTCTGATGATGTTTCCAGAGCATTAGGAAAATACAGATAAAGAAATACCCATATTGCGAAATAAGTTTGACACTGCATAATATATTTATTTTTAATAATAGGACACTCCTATATTATTCTATCTCCAGAAACTATCATTGGCTACAAAGACTACAAAATGAATGCATTCATTCTGATAGTAATTTAATAGGATTAGGAATGGCTAATGATTTTGTGTTTACTCCTCAGTTTTACAGAAGTATAGAATCTACTCTAGGTGAAACTACAAAACAGGTCAAGGACTTCTTCAGTCTTTCCCAGTTTCCAGGCTTCAGAGTCTTATTTGCTACAACTTATTACTGTTTACAGTAGGGATTGGAGGTTAGAATTGTTCAAGGATGCAGTTGAATACACTGGCATTCAAGATTTTCTTATTTAATGTGATTCTCCAAGGTTTTCTAATCTAATCTGTCAGTCTTATGA
Source organism: Galemys pyrenaicus (assembly GCA_019455555.1). Lineage (NCBI taxonomy): Eukaryota > Metazoa > Chordata > Mammalia > Eulipotyphla > Talpidae > Galemys > Galemys pyrenaicus. Next base: position 228,395 of record JAGFMF010011392.1, read on the forward strand.
GTGACTCTCTATCTAATATTTGAAGCTCAATTCATTTTCTAGTATCTGTCCATTCATGCTGGACAACCTATCTTTAGACTGTGAATCTAATGCTTATTTTTTCTCCTGTAGCTACTTGAAGGCTTACTCCCACAGTATAACATCTCTCTTCTATATTCTTCTAAGGTCCAGGTCCAAGTGAGCTACACTGACTGATCTACAATCACAGGTCACCTTCTGTAATCTAGATTCCACCCCTGCATTTACAATCACAAATTAACTTAACCTCATTTTATTGATTGATTGATTGATTTTTTAATCATCCTCCACCACAGTCCATTGTGCTCCCTCTCTACTTTGCTCTTTATATTACCCCAGCTCTCTGGTAGCTTTAATTCTACAATGGTTTGGTCCTGCCTTACCCTTTTTTTATTTCTTATATTTCACATTTACATGAAACCATTAGCCTCTTCCCTTATGATTTAATTCATTTAGCATTATCCTCTTCATCTGAACCTCATTTAAAAGGTTGGATGAATCGCTGTATCTAACTCCTAACAACTCAGTTTGATTCCTATTCATATGCTAAAGGCAGTGAGTTGAGAAAACTTGTACCTGTCTTTCCTTCCATAAACCACAATTATTTTTTTAATTTGAATTTTATTAGCCATCTTTTTAGTCAAAACCAAGTTGAGATATAAATTAAAATTACTATATGAGGGAATATATATTTTTGGAGGGATAGGAATTTTAGTATTCCTCACATCCATTCACATATTTTTTTTTAAATAAAGGGAGTGAATTTATTTTAAAAAATTACTTTTGAAAGAATGACAGTATAGGTGCAGGGGTTAAAGTCTCTATTGGTGCAGGGGTTAAAGTCTCAGCTCTACCAAGATTTCACCTGCAAATGCAGCATGATTTTCATACCTGGCTAGGGAGGTGACCAACATAGAATAGCACAGCAGACCTCTCCTCTCTTGCTCACTGCTCTCCTCAGCATTGTATTTCAGTGGATCTGCCTTTCTGCTCCCCACTGCGTCTCTGGTGAATCCTCTCATTCCAAGTACCTCTGGCCTACACCCCAGTCCTTGTATGCATAAATAAATGAAAAAATGAAATCTATGGATAAAAAAGTGACAGTTATAGCTTTAATTAAAGAAACTGTTAATTGAAAATAAACATTAATATTTTCTTGGCAAAATGTTAGTGTGGATCAATTTAAAAGTCAACCTTTGCTGATACATCTCATAATAGGGTAAGAGTTGAGATTAGACTAGAAAAAAATACTGGAGAGACATCTAATTTCCACACTGCCTCGTCTGATAGGTGAAGGATGGATGCTCCAGATTATACTTCTCCCCTAGGATGCAATAACATAACTCACTACGAGTAGGTCTTTATTGGTGATGTTTTGTTGCAGTGGATTCTGTCTCAAAGTATTCTCCTACTGGACCTTACTGTGTGTGTTCTCTTCTTTCTTATCAAAGTCTCTACTATGCTAAGTGCAAATGGTTGAACTGAAGAAGAATGGGTCATTGCCTCTAAAAGACCCGTGATACAATTACATGACTATGTTTATGGGGAAAAAAATCTTGTATTCTCCTACCCATCATTTTCGTAAGCTATAGAATAAAAGGCAGTCACTTTTAATATCCGTTTAATAGTAACACCTTTCTTCATTTGAAACCTTTTGTGGAAATCTGATACATACATCATCAATGAATTTAGGGTTGTAGGATGGTGGGAAAACTCAATCTCCACTATCTCCTTTTCCCAAAATGACTAACATCTGATATCTATCAAAGATTGCTCTGAAGATCTGTGTGTAGTACACATTCACACATGCATACACACACACATGCACACACATATTTTGCTATTCCTGACTTAAATTCTTGGTCATTTTTCTAGAGGTTATTTGTAAAATATTAGCATATGGTTTGGGAAAAGAAATAACGCACCATATGGGAATATGTCTTAGCAGAGCATGAGATTTGATTTGAGGCTGAGAAAAGTGAAAAAAAAAAAAAAAACTGCAAAAGAAGATAAAATCGTTAAGGCCCATAAAAATTCTGTTCAAGTTTGATCTCTCATGCATGTAGGAGCAAAATGATTATAGTCAAGTTTGTATGATTCATTGTGAGAGTATATATAAGAACTTGGTGTTAATAAACATGAGCATAATATGTCCATTATAGTTTATTTTTTTATGAACTACCTCTCCTCTGCCCTTCTAGCAAAGTAAAAACAGCAAAAAAAAAAAAAAAAGGTCTAAAATGAGGAAACAGTATGTTAACTTTGAAGAAATAGACAATACATAGAATAGACAGAAGTAGGACAAGGAATGATGTTCTATCAACTCTCTTCCAAGCAAACATGAGAGCTAAATAAAATTAGTGTGCCTCCTGAACAAACAACTTCAAGAAAAATATTTACCTATTGCTCTAAATCTTCTACTCACACTGTCATCTCTTCACAATGGTCTTTTGTTTATTTGTTCAACAAAATTTTGAGTAGATAATGAGTAAGACATTGCAGTATGTATCATGTCAGGATATGGAGGTGGACAATTCTATTTGGTCGTTTTTCAGTTTTATCATTGTTTTAGAATTATAGTCCTATCCTATTAATGATAGGACACAACACATGTCATTTATGAAGGACAATGCAAATTTCTACCTTTCACATGAAGCATTAAATGACAGAATAAAGAGGGCATATATTCTGTTCAATCTAGCACCAGCTTATCAGAATAAAATATGAGGAATATGGTAGATGAACAGACTTTTTTATTTTTGCTAAATTTAAGTCATTCTACCCTTCTCCCATTGTTCCTTAGAGGTTAAATGGAAAGAAATAAAACTCTCATCACTCATACATTTCTGGTCAGGCAACCCTGAGGGCTACTTCCTGTTTTGCTGTGTGTGAATAATAGTCTGGTGCTGAGGGCAACTGTCTTGTGTTTTATTTTATTGTACTGCTGTAAAGCAATTTTGGTCTCCAATTGAACATTTCATTTCTTCTTTATTAAATTTCACGATTGTTCTTTCACCTCAGGTACTTATAGTAGCAGCACTTATATTTTTGGAGAGCACATTTTCTCCAATGTAAGTGCTTATCATAAAGAACCTAGTGATTTTCAGTACATGGAAACCAGAAAAGATAAGCTGGGAATGGATTCTTAGACCCTGGAAGGGCAGAGTGTAGACACTTGTACAATAGGGTGGGAGGAAGGGAGGGAAGAAGGTGAATTGACATAGTGCGTGGCAGATAAATGTGATGCCTAATCAATGTGGCAAAAAGGTCAAAACTTCATGGTTGAGATGTGATTGATAACGGACTTCATGTCTGTGAACAGTCATTATAGAGAGAATAAATGTGAACTTTGCTGAGGTTGGAGACAAAGGACACAAGCTACAAGTGAGTATAATAGATTTAAGGTCAAGTTCAAGTGTCACTTTTTCTATCAAGTCCTCTCTGACTACATCATCCCTCAGTGTTCTTCTCTTCAAGGCACTTGTATATTGCTTTCTTCGGTGCTATACAATTTAACACTTAACCATTTTTATGTATTTGTTCTTGCTAACACTTTTGAATACTAATGCTTTTGGCTTAGATGATCATATTAAAACTCCTCAACTAGCCTGAAAGGACTATAGATATATCCTCAGAGAAAACGTGTGATGTGATAGAATATTAATGTAACCATACTAATTGCATAAATATCTATAACATTTAAAACAGAATTACATTTTCACAGGTTTATGCAATTTGCTCAAGTGTTGATGTTAAAATTTAAACTCAGATCAAGATAATCCTGCAGCTCAAATTTATTATATCATAATGAGGCACTAGGTTTCTACTCAATCAGAATTATAATCTAAACTTTCTCCTCTACTAAGAGTATAACTGTGTATACTTCGCTTCCTTCCTCTGAATTTCAATTTCATCATTTCCTCATCCATAATGACATCTCTTCTAAAATAACACTTAATATGTTTCATGTTTCAACAAAAGCATAACGCATATGAAGAAATGCCTAAATTCTAAAGCATAATACAAATTAAAGTATATGCCCTTTTGTATCTTTTGTATACAATTTTTTGTATATCCCCTCCCCCAGTTTCTAGTACATTATTGGTACGTTTAGCTATTTTAAAATACCATTATAAGGAGAAGAGTGAGGCACAACCTCCTACCCTGTGCATGATGCTCATAGCTAACTTAATGGTGGAAGGTGGAGCTTTTTACATTCTACTCCCGATGTCAATTCAATGGCAGAAGATGGAATTTTTCAAACTCCATTTCCAGAGCAGGGACTGATGGGAAGTAGGGGGGTGTGTGGCTGAGGCTCTTGGCAGTTAAACTGTTTGTCTCTTTGCAGTTATGCTTCTGGCCTTTAACAGCTGAACCACTGGACTTCTGGCAGGAAAACTGCTGCTGAGGAACCATGTCTGTGGTGAAGACATCAGCTTTCCATGTAAAGCTTCAGTCTGGACCCAGTTTTCTGCTCAGTCAGTAGTATCTTGGATAGAATAGAGGCAGCCTGTAAATACTCTTCCCTCTATTTCTCTCTGTAAATAAATCTAGTAACAATTGTGTCTGCCTTTGGGCCATATTCTGGATTTGTACATGGGTGATGGCCCAAAAACTGGGTCATTCCCCCAGATTTCCTTAATTTAACCATGTTGTTAAGACACAGTGGGGAACAGAACAGGTAGACCTACTGAACCACACTGCTGAGGAGAGCAGCAGGAAAGACAGGAGAGGTCTGCTGTGCTATGTGGATCATCTCCCTGACTGGGGATCGAATTCATGCTGCAGTGGCAGCAGATAGCTCCATAGTGCCACCAGCAGATAGCTCCTTGTGCCACCAGTAAGGTCCCATAACCATGGTTCTAAATATTATGTTAAAATGAAGAAAATTACATTAGAAAGGATGTATATAAAATAGTTAACCAATTTTAGTGGTGTTTTATATTATTTTAAATGTTCATTTGAGGGGTGTGTGTATATGTGTTTATTGTGTAATCAAGACTGGTGAAAGGGGTGAGAAGCATGCTGAGTTCAGGAAATAATCATGTTAGCAGAAAGTATATACAGAAAAGCAATTAGATATACAAAATTCAGTTGTTAATATGTCATAGGAAAAAATTCAACTGAAGTTATTGAGTTGATGTATTAAAGTAGCAATTGGACCTCAGAAGATAATTGTTAGAAACTAATATTCTTTGTTTTAAAAATTCAGAACATTGTCTGACCCCTATTTTCATGTACCATATCTCCATCACCTAAGGCATAATAATATAAATTTAATTTGCTGGAATTTAATGTTTATTTTGAAATTCTAATTATATGAGGCTATTAAATTAGTAGTCCTTATAAACCTTGCCTTCTAGAATTCAGATACTTAGGTAATCCTCTCCTTCATTAAATCTGGGTTTGAGCAATAGTTTGCTCTGATCAATGGGGCATTAGAAAGGCAATGAAAGCAGATGCTTGAGAATACTTGGGTTTTGTCATCCTGGAAGCTTGCATTCCCTTTCTGGAAGCAACCACCTCTTAAAGATTTTCAGACAAGATTAATGAACAATGTGACATAAAAAGAGAGAGACCCTGAAAAGTGAGAGGGCATCTTGGAAATTAAAGCCTCTATCAGTTCATAGTTGAATTTAGTTGCCTGAATTACATCAAGGAAAAACATGGAACAAAGGGTCCTCCAAAGAATTATGATATTGGGTAAGTATTACTAATTAGTCATTAGGTTTTGATGAACTGTATTTTGCTTTAATACGTAACTAAAACACTAATGAACATTATAGATAAAACAAATTCCTGCCATCAGAAGGTACTTAGGAAGCTTAATTTTAATTCTGTCTAGAGTTTACCATAGTATCCTTTGCACCTAAAATTAAAGATTGTGCTTTAATGAGATTTATGGTTACTTTTTATATGTCTCCATGTGGTGTTATGGAAGGTAAAGTTTGATTTTGTTTTAAGCTCATTTTTCTCCATTTTTCTGAGAATTATCGTACCTGAGTTTGCATGTATACATGAAGTTACTCTTGAGCAAGTGGCCTATGTAAAAATTGGAGTAGCAACCTTGGAAACCTATTGTGAAATTAGATCTTAAAAGAAAATCAAAGAAGGACTTTATCTTTCCACATCATTCTGTGCTGTAGAGTGCATACATTTTTAACTTAATGTTTAAGGCCCACTCCCAAAAAATCTCAAAAATTTAAGTGTCTTTGATTGATTCTCACTCACATTTGAATAATATACATGTCTGTTCCAGGAAAGGTGCTTGTGGTCCTTTTTTCTTTTCTTCCTCCTCCTTTCCCTCTCTACAAAATCTCCTTGTGTGGCAATTACCCTTCCTACATGGCACTTTGTATCTTTTGTAGGATGGTAAGTCTTTCTCATTACTTTAAGACTTTTTTTTTTCCTTTAAAGATTTATTTATTTATGCATACAAGAACTGGGGTACAGGCCAGAGTTGCGGGATGTGAGAGGATTTACCAGAGTGAGCAGCAAAACAGGAAGAAGGAATGAAGTACAATGCTTAGGGGAGCAGCAGGCGCGACAGGAGAGGTCTGCTGTGCCATATGGGTCCCTTCCCTGGCTGGGGATCTAACTCACGCTACTGTACCATGGCTGCTTCACTGTGCCATGATCAAACCTCTGTGCCCCCAAAGAGGCCCTGCTTCACACCTTTCAAACAGTTATGTTGGGATACCCAGAGTAAGAGGATGGAGATTAAATTTGGAATGGCAAGTCTCAAGGTCTCCTTCATAATATTCTCATTTTTGTATATTGCAAAGTTTCTTTCTTACTGAAAGTGGTCTTTTTGAATCAGTCTTGATACTCTATCTGTCATCTTGCTGATTCATGCCTCAGACTCTCTGAATATTTTGGTGAGCCCATCTTCTATATTTTTAAGTTCCACCATTGTATTATTTATCTCTGTGACTTTTATTCAGATAGTTTTCTTATTTTTCTCTATCCCTCATATATTCTTTATTTGTTCATCATTTAAACTGTTACTCTGAAGTCTTCTTCAGGTAATCTGATTCTTTTGCATCAGATTTTTTTTTTTCATTTTGTTAAGATTTATTTATTCAGGGCCTCCCTGGTGGCTCAGAGGGTTAAGCACCAAACTATGAAGTATCCGTGGCACAGCAGTGTGAGTTTGATCCCCCACCAGGGAGGAGACCCACATGGCATAGCAGACCTTGTCTGCTGCTCCCCTCAACAGTGTATTTCAGTTAAATTTCCTGTTCTGATCCCCATTCTGTCTCTGGTAAATCCTCTCAGCTCCAGCAACCCTGGCCTGTACCCCAGGTCTTGTATGTGTAAATATTTTTAAAAAAATATTTATTTATTCGTATAAAAGCTGGTGTATAGCCGGGGTGGGAGGAGAGATTCACCACAGTGGGGAGCAGAACAGACAGACTGACCAAAACACACCACTGAGGGGAGTAGAAAATGAAATAGGTCAGTTTTGTCCTGATCCATCTATTCAGTGAATTTCTGTGTCTTCTCACCCTGTTTGATGATCTGTGATTATTTCTGTGGATAAAACTAGACTGCTTTCCTTATCAGTCTTACTGTGTCTCTCTTGCTTCAGTATTTCAAAGGTGTTGGTATTGCATGCTGCTCTTTCTGTTGTTATATTGGTTGGACCCTTGTCACCAATCGGGATGACTGCAGCTGAAGAGTCATCTAGGGGTAGTTTTGCAAAAACCTAGCCAGCAGTCAAGGGAAATGGGGGGATGGGGAACGTGCTGCAGTAGTTTGATAAAGGCATATTCTCCCTTTCTGGAGGCATATGCAGATTTTTGGAGAAATATGTAATTATTTCTGATCAAGGCAGTTCAAAATAGACTCTACTAGCGATGCTCTCACAGAAGTCCCAAACTGACACTGACATTTCAGTTATAGCCTAATTCTGATCTCAGCAGATTTTACTGGAAGAGACACTACCTAAAACTCAGGTTCCATAAGACTGACCAGAGGATAGCGGGCTTGAGTCAAAGACAAGCACCATCCAAGTTGTAGACTGAAGAGTATTTAAGATGTCCACCTATCAGCCAGCTTCAGATAGGGAAGGATCAATTACTTTTCCGGACTACCAAGGTAGCCTTCAGCAGCCCCTCATGTGTCAGTTACACACTTTTACAACAGCCAGTGTAGGGAGCAAGGGCTCTGGGAAAGTCCCAGGATATGAAGCAATGAGAGACAAATGCTATTTGGGGCATGAAGCTAGCCATCATAAGCATCTGATAGGTCAGCACCACACCCATCCAAAAGTCAATACTCTTTCCAGGAAGTACTACTCATCCATCTTACTTTTTTCAAAAAAAAAAAAAAAGATGAAAATGGTCAACAAGTACTGAAACACAACTTATTGTCAGGGAAATACAAATCAAAAACCTCAAACCTGTTAGAATATCAAAAGACAATAAATAACCCTTCTGTAATGTTGAGAGGAATAGAAATGGTGCAACAACTATGGAAAACAGAATGCCAGCTCCTCAATATAGAATTACCATGCACTCCAGCAGTTCCACTTCTGGGAATTTATCCAAACAAAACAAAACAAACAATAACAAAAAAATACCTTAAAAAGAATTATACAGTTTTCATTGCAGCATTGTTCAAATAGGCAAGATGTGGTAGCAACAAAAGTATTCTTTGATGAATAAATGAAAAAAAAAATGGGGTATGTACCTTCCTACCTTCATATCATCTATCTTTATGGCTGAATACAATGGAAAGTTATTCAGCCATGAAAAAAGTCCTTACACTTATGGTAATGTGGATGGACATTGAGAGATTATGCTAAGTGAAATGTCAGACAGAGGAAGTTAAAGATTCTATGTTCTCATTTATATGCGGAATCAAACACAAAACACACACACAAACACAAACACACACACACAAACAAGAACAAATTCACAGATACAAAGAACAGACTGGTGGCTGCCAGAGGCAGAGGGTGAGGGGTGAGCAAAATCAGTGATAATGGTCAAAATACACAAACTTCCAGCTATAAAAAAGATAAGCCATGAGGATGTTACAATATGATAACTATAGGTAGTAAAAGAGTATTGCATATTTGAAAGTTGTAGGAAAGTAATCTAAACAACTCTCATCAAAGAAAAAAATAATGTGCGGTGATGGATATTATGGTTATAATTTTATAATATATTCAAATGTTGAATCACTGTACACTTGAAGTTAATATTAAGGTTAAATGTCAACTATACTCAGTTTTAAAAATCTGTGAAAATCTAAACAACATTAAAAATACTTGGTTGATAGTCAAAAGTATCAGTAAATTAAATTCAATTCAAAGACTATATCATGCTGGATTCTGAGCACTAGGCAGTGCCAGTGTTGTATGTTTGATTCATTAGGGGTTTCAATCCATTGCTTTAGGCAGTTTGTAGAAAATGTTAAATCCAAAATCATTCTGATCAATATAAATACAATATATTCTTTTTCATTGTATCTCTTACATTAGAACCGATTTTTTTCCTAAATAACAATGAAATATTTTTGCCAATTTACTATTTTATGATTCCTAACATTAATTTTTACAATCCTAAAGCAGAAATTTATATAGTAAACTATTCATTTAGAATCTCCACAAAACCAACATTAATAGAAAAGGTAGCTAAATGAAGGATACTTTGCTACAGGTTAGAATGGCTATCAGTAGCAAAAACACTATTTTCACTACATAAGTTAAGTTCCAGTAGAGTATAATGTGATACGGTGCTGTAATGACTGATATTACTCCTGTGTCATGACAAATTACTTTCCTACTTCAGTTAGTGTGAAATTTCAAATATTTGTTAAAATTAGATAATAATATAGAAACATGCATCATAAAAAAAAGTGCTGGGAGAGTATACCAGGTTTGATAACTAGGATAATATGATAAATATCTGAAACATGTTCAATATAAAAAGATCTCAATATTTTTTCCATGAAAATAGAGGGAAATTAAGTTAATTCTTTGATTTTTAAAGTAGAAATATAAGTCCTGAAAATAATACATAATGTTATGAAAAGCTGTTTTTTATAGAATGATATAATTTTAGGTTAGAGAAAGAAGTAATAGGCAGTGAAAGAGATTTAAACTAAATTTTTAAAAAAAATGATTTTAATTTTCAAATTAAAATCATATTCCACATATGGTAAAATGAAGTTAGGCATTTACTTGAGAACTCCAAGAATATTCCTCAAATAATTGCATGAATTCCACTAGAAAAGATATTTTTTCCTTCTGATGTTAACTGAATACATTTGATCTCCAGAGAAATATGCTTGATGAGTTACATGAACATTACTAATTTTTCTAGACAGTTAAAAATAACTTTTTTATGAAGACTTATTTTTATTTATTTATGCATACAAGAACTGGGGTGTAGACTGGCGATACAGGGGGTGAGAGGATTCACCAGAGACAGAGTAGAGAGCAGAACAGGCAGACTGACTGAAACACACTGCTGAAGGGAGCAGCAGGTGACACAGGAGAGGTCTGCTGCTCCATGTGGGTTAGCTCCCTGGTCAGGGATCAAATTCATGTCACAGTGGCTGGCAATAGCTTGATGGTGCTGAGACTTTCACTCATGCACCACCAGGAAGGCCCAGAATAAGATAAATTCTATCTGACTTGATTCATGAGAACATAGTGAAATACAAGTTAATCATTTCTATATTGGGGATAGATAAGGACAAAATTAAGGAATTACATCTAAAATTGACTCAATTTTCTCGAGAATGCAAAAGATGAAGTCCTTGATTAAGGTGTAGAGGTGAAGTTAACACCTAAGAATAATAAAAGAATGAAGAGCTGCTTTCGGGAAATATAATTAAATATAAGCATTAGTTTCTCTAGGAATGAATACAAAAGTTTGGTCTATAACTTCAATTACAGACAAACTTTTTTTTTGTTGTTTGAGTTTCAAGAGCCCTAATTAATACTCAAATATTTCCTTTATAACAAAAATATCCAATGACTAATGTGCTACGAGGATTTGAAGGTAGTCTCAGTGGCTTCTACAAAGTTATGCATCCTCTATTAAGAGAACAACAATAAGCAAAGAAAATAATATAAGGAAGATAGGAAAATACAAAATTTGTCTTTCTTCCCAATGTCTTATCTTGGTTCCATGAGAAGTTAAGTAGGAGTTGATGTGCTCAGAATTCCAATGTGGAGGGCCTCCCTGATGGAACAATGGGTTTAGTGCCACACTGTGAATCATCTGCAGAATAGCACCGCCAGTTTGATCCCCAGCCAAGGAGGTGACCCACATGGCACAGCAGACCTCTCCTGGTGTGCCCACTGCTCAGCAGTGTGTTTCAGTCTATCTGCCTGTTCTGCTCCCCACTCTGTCTCTGGTGAATCCTCTCACTGCCCCGCGTCTCTGGCCTGGACCCCACCTCTTGTATGCATAAAGAAATTAAATCTTTAAAAAAAAAAGAATCCCAATATAGAAAACAAGCAATGAAGTTGGTCCATATTTAGATAAATTGAATGACTTACTCAAATTTTTAATCTCTCAGTTTTATATGATCTGACACATGGTGAGGTATTGACAAGTTAGATAAGTATTCTGAGCCACAGATCACTTGACCTGGGTGAGAATCCTATCACATCCCTGTATAGAGAGCAGAATAGGCTCTCCCTACTATTAAAAATATTTATAAACTTATTATTACTTATATTGCCTACTAATAAAAAAGAACCTGTATCTTACATATCAAAACTATGATTTGCATACATAAAATATCACTTCACAAAATGATACCTATTCAGCACCCTTAGACAAGAGGTGGATATACTGTTGCTTGTTACTAGAGGAAACAAATGCCTACCACAGACTATGATATGACTTTCAAATCTTTACATATCAATTTTAAAAAAAGAGAAACCATATTATTTTTATTAAAATTATACTAGGATTAAAACTGGAAAATTGTTACATTTTCTTTAAATTGTTAAAGGAAATATAATATGGTTAGAAAGTTGGATGCTCATTAATGTGGCTGAAATTGAAAACAATTAAATTCAGATTAAGTAGAGTGAAAATTCAGAGTAAGTCAGAAGCTAGTTGTGGACAGGGTATATTTTAGGCAGCATATTTCTTTTGAAAGAAATGTTAGCTTTTATGACTTTAATGTTTTAGAAGAATTACGCTCATAGGTTATAGCTTAGGAATTCAATGTTATTCATTATTTCAACAAATATTTAAGTGCTTCCTTTAGGGTACTGATGATACAGTAACAAAGACAGGTCTTAATGTGATTAATTCTATAATCTCTAAAATAATAAATACAAAATGTGCTACGTGATAACATATTTTGTGAAAATAAACAAAATCCAAAGTAGAGTGATAATTTATTTTTATTTTTTTTTAACTCAGAAAAGTCTGTTTATTGATCTCTAAGTCCAGTAAAATTAAGAGCTCTGTGCAAGTGTTTTAAGAAGACGTTGACCTTGTTCCCACTACTATGCTCAACTAAAGTCAGCTGGCGTTTGTTTCTGTAGCTTCTGCATTTGTTTTTTGAGATGCCAAAAGGACTTCACGGGCACGCTTCCGTCGCAATCTCTCAGCATTTGTGATCATCATGGGATGCAGAGGGAAAATAATTTATATTCTATATCAGAACATATATCAGTGTTCAGAAAAAACTTACCTAATAGAGTAATCAATGCAACAGTGGGAGCTATACAAAAACCAAGGAGAGAATTCCAGGAAAATAAAACATTGAGTACAAAACAGCTAAGGCAGAGTCATGTTGGCGTGTTTGAGGACCCCCATGAAAATCAAATTGTTAGCATATTACTGAAGTGTACCAGGGAAATATACCTCACAAGAACTAAGAAGACCAAACTGTTAAAGTGTATAATCTCTAAAAGGAGATCTTGCCATCCATGTACCCAAAGTCTAAGGAAAGAGACTCATAGTGTGAACAATTTTTAATAGAATTGGTATGCAGAAAGAAAGAGAAAAAAAAAAGTGCAAATGAGAGTTTCCCAAAATGACTAAAAAAAATTACTCAAAATTCCAGCTAGTCAAGTTTTGCTCAAAGCAAGACCACTGAGTTTTAAACTCCCCACAAATCTTAGGTATTTTTATGACAGGAAACCAAAAGAAAGAGGTTAGGTGGGTCCCAGAGAACTAGGACAGGAATTCAAAATGTACTAAATAAAATTAAATTTAAAATATACTCAATAAATTAACAGCTGCCATTTGCTCTGACAAGGACCAAGAACACCATCTCCACATGTCTTTCACCCATATGTCTCTTCCAGGTGCATCAACATCTCATTCCTCCACATGTCTCCCACCATGCCCAACTGGTCTGTGACTATGTTTTATATTGTATTTATTATTGAATCATTATATTGGATACCTCAAAATAAAATGTTATATGTTAATTATATCTAAATTAAAAAGGAGAGAGAGAATGAGAGGAGGAAGGTGAAACAGCAAATTTCTACAAAGGGGAACAGAGAAAAAAGAGGTGATTCTCTTAGTGGAGATTTGGAGTCAGGACTTTGTAAATTTTTGGAATTGAAAATGTTAAAGCATTTTATTATGAAGGAGAAACAATCCAATTCATATGGAATTGTTGATAATGTAGGATTGAAATGGGTCAACTGCAGGAGTCACATCTTTGAGTAGATTAGATTGAACAAGTATAGAGAGGTTTTTCCTTTTTTTCATTTAAGTAATTACGTTTAATTGAAATAATATTGCTTTACAATACTGTATGTTTTAAGGTTGTATGTTCACGCCATTTTTTTTTCAAACAATTTTCTTTTTTTTTTCAGATTTGTTTCATTTGATATCATTTGTAGTCCCCAGGGAATTCCCACCACCATTTCACCCGTGCACCATCACCTCATTCCCTTGTGCTTTTTCTGCCCTCATTCCAGTCTCTACCATACCCTCCCCCCAAATGATCCCTTTGATTTGTCTTTGTCCTTTTGTTCTTTTGTTTTTTTTTGCTTGTTTGTTTGTTTGCTTTTGGCTGTAATTGTTCATTTCTTTGAACTCTATCTTACTATTTTTTGTAGTTGTTTTTCCTTTACATTCCTCCTAAGAGTGAAGCCATCCAATATTTTCTCTTGCCTTCTGACTTATTTCACTGAGTATAATTCCTGCTACCTCTATGTTTCTATAAATGGTTGTAGTTTATCATTTTTGATTTCTGAGTAGTATTCTATTGAGTGTATGTACCACATCTTCTTGATCCAGTTATCTACTTCTGGACATTTACTATTAATACAGTTTCCAGGTCTTACCAATTGTAAATAGTGCTGCAATAAACATGGGGGGGCAGGTACTCTTTTTGAATTGGTGTTTTTGTGTCTTTTGGGTAGATCTCTATGAGTGGAATTGCTGGGTCATATGGTAGCTCTATTTTTAGTAGACTGAGAACCTCCATACCGCCTTCCATAGTGGTTGGATTAACCTGCATTCCCACCAGCAGTGTAGTAGAGTTCCTTTTTCTCAACATCCTCACCAAAATTTGTTGTTGGTGACTTTTTTGATATGTGCCAGTCTTACTGGTATAAGGTGGTATCTCATTGTGGTTTTAATTGCATTTCCTTGATTATGAGGGATGCTGAGTATTTTCTCATGTGCCTGCTGGCCATGTGCATATCCTATAGAGAGGTTTTTCTAAGATAAGAGTGTGGAAATTTCACCATATAACAGAGGGAAAGATCTGGTAGGGTATAGATTTGGTTAAAATGGTATACATGGCTCTGGGAGTGCACAGAAGTTATTTTTAGATTGCTGTTGCTTCTTCAGTGAAATGAAAAGCATGGTTATCAGTGAACAGTCAGGATTTGGAGAGATCTGAAAGTTTGTAAGAGAGTGAAAATTATTATTTCTGGTACAGTAAAATGACTAGAAGCAATTAGGATTTCTGGGCATTCATAATGGTTACTTGAAACTAAACATTAAAAACCTAAAATAACATGCCATGGTTATCTATTATTTTTTTCCATTTGCATTTAAGTGAAGTGCTTTTTGGTGTTGTATGAATAAAAAAGATGTTTCTGGAATAAGTCTATTTAGAGTTAAAAAATAAAAGCCTAATATGTCTGTGATATATGAGATATACTGAAGTTTTGCAGGCAGTGAAGGTCACTGAAGTAGTAAAGCTATTCTTTGGTAAATGGAGATGATTGCTCTAAAGAACAATTTGTAGAGTTAAAGAAGTACATTTATTGAGACCCATTAATCCAATTTCACAGACTGTGTCCCTGAGAAATCTTCGTAATTGTGAGAGAGAAGGACCTGAGTTGCTGTAAATCCTTAGGTTGACTGACAATGAAAAAACAACCTACATGCAATTATTAATGCCTTGGATAAATAATAGTGTTAAAGTATGAGAGCTGAAAACATGTTAAAAAGAATGAATTGTATTTACGCACACCATCATGTATAAATACCTAAAATCTCATGTTGATGAAGACACCAGTTGAAACTGTTTATACAATGATACTACTGTAGGTAAATTATGAAAGAATACCAGATAATATTCAATTTCAAGATTGTTTACATTGTCAGATGTGGTAAAAATATAGCTGCTGGATACATAGAAACAAACGATGGTTATTTCTAGTAGAGCATAATTAGAACCACAGCATGGCTAAAAGTTTATACCCCATAGAATACATTTTTTCCCCAAAATAAGTAGAGATAGGAAAAAAAAGGGATGAAGTAGTTAAATAAAGAGACTGAAATTTGCCACTTAATAATGGGAATGGCACCTTACATTGTCTCTTTTTAGCCACTGAAGAACTGTACAGTGTCAAGAGAGGACTTGATGAAGCCCCTTCATCCATGGCACCAGTTTCATATTTTCCCTGGAGCTACTCTATCTTTTATGTGCACAGACACACTGAGAGAAAAACCATCCCTTTTATATGATTTTAAAATATTTTACTTTTATCTGAATTTAATAAATATTTTGTCTGAAAGTCAATATATTCTAAATCTAAATAGTGGGGGCTATAATACTAAAGGGGGGGAAAAACAGTGCAAAATTGGAGAATTCAATGCGATGAAGTTAAGTGATAAAAGGTATTCTGTGCATTCAATGGAAAACCAATACTAAATTCTGAACGATTTTTTTTTCTTTAAATCTTCCCTGCAGACCTATAACCTCACATATTTTTCTGCATAAGACAATCACAGGATACAGAGACTACAGCCTCTTAATTAACTGCCATGGGAATGTTTAGGTGCGAAATTAGTCACCAGAGGGAGCCCATATTATTCCTCAAAAGTAATTGCAATTGAGGACAAAAATGAAAATATATGTAGAGGTTGGGGCAGAAAAGTTCAAGGAGAATACAGAGTGTTCTTTTAGTGTTTCTTAAATTGCAGTTTCCTTCCAATTTCAAGCTTCAGAATGAATTATCTTTGCTCGATGCAAAGGCTTTTTTTTGTAGCAAAGACAAAGGCATAGAAAGAAGCAAATTACGTTTTTATACATTTTTTTTCCCTCCATGGCAATTTATCCATTGACCTTTGCATTTATTTAACATGAAAACTTCTTTTGTATATATTGGGTCAATTTACTCCACATTTTAGTCAACTTCTGGAAAGGTTAACTATGATGATTTAAAGCAATGTAAGTATCAATAATTTACCCTGTTCTATTAAAAATCAAGTTAATCTTGGTGATATTTTAACAAATTACTTTCTCTACACATTTTGTTATTTTTTTAAAGATTTATTTATTTATGCATACAAGAGCTGGGGTACAGGCCAGAGGTGTGTGTGTGGGGGGTGAGAGGATTCACCACAGAGAGCGGGGAGCAGAACAGGCAGATCAATGGAAGTACACTGATGAAGGGAGCAGCGGGCACAGCAGGAGAGGTCTGCAGCACCATGTGGGTCCCCTTTCTGGCTGGCAGCAGGGATCGAACTCGTGCTGCAGTGGCTGAGGTTTGCTTCATAGTGCGTTGCTTAACCCACTGAGCCACCAGGGAGGCCCCACATTTTGTTATTTTAATCAAGTATCAAGGAAAGCATTTTGAAAGCAGAAATTTTTCACGTCCAAAAGCTTGCTCTTGTGAAATTTGATAATTTTAGGATTCTATGAAATGGGTTAACAAAATCAATAGATGATGGTTAATCAATTAGATCAAATTGAGAGAATAATGAAACTTTTTAAAAATAAATTAAGGCTGAATTTTTAAGAGGTAGTTGGTCAAGTCACTGGCTCATTGGCATACTTAATTGGAATAAGATAGAACAAAATGCAATACATGTGTGATGTCTACTTATTTACCTTGATATTAACCTCAAAGATTATGGATTAATTGGTTTTTTTTTTTAAGTTAAAGTTATTTCTATCACTGAGGAGATAACTGAAATTATACTGAAAATTGAATGTCTTTTCAATCTGTAATATTGACTTGGATTGTTTGAACTACCTTTATATGTTGAATTCTATAAAACTGTCTTAAAATTTCTGCACAAAAGGAGTGAAACCTTCCAATATTGTGCAAACACTCATCTGTTGAATCCTAAATGTTACTATATTTTACTCTGTTACTTCCCACACAATCATTTAAAATACAGTACCTTCTTTCACATCACTTTTTTTTTCCATCTCTAGTTGGAATAACACATTAGCCAAAGCACATTTGACCTGTTTTATAAATATGTGAAATGCCATACAATGACTACCGGATATATATTCTGGAGTGAAAGAGCTTGGCACTAGATTTTAACTGCAATGTTTTCTACCTTTGTGGCCTTGGGAAGTCTTCTTAGCCTCTGTTTTACCACTTAAAAACTGGGTTAGTAATAGTTCTGTTTTACCACTTAAAAACTGGGTTAGTAATAGTTCTTACGGGTTATTGGGAGCATTAACTGAGCTACTTGTGAATTAAAAAAAAAAGTTCTCAATAAATGCTATTTGTTGTTGTTGCTGCTGATTTTTTTAAATAATAATTTTTGTTGGTATTGTATTCAAAGAAAACCCCAATGAAGACTATTCATAAATTCCTTGTTTTTCTCCCCATAAATTGAAGTGAGTACTCTGATTTTTTACTTCTTTGGTTTTCTTGGCTTCAGTTTGACACTTTCATATAAAACTGAAATGTCCTTCTCCCTATTCCAACTGAAACTTTCCACTAATTATTTTAAATATTTTCTTAAAATTTAACCTCCTCTTCAAATAGTTCATTACCAGTGTCTTCGAAATTTCTTGGGATGTATATATGTGTAAATGACTGAGGGATTTTGGCTGGGCAGAGTCAGTTAGAGTCAGGGTACCCTCAACCAGTAAAAACTGAATGTTCACAAAAAACAAAACAGTGCCAAAGTAAAGGAACAAAGCTTCTTCCAGGAAAACAACCAAGTAACCTGAGAGATTAAGTGGGCCTCAGTAACATAGGAGACCCAGAAGGCCTCAACCAATCAGTAAGAGACAACAATGCCAAGACACCCAAATTCCAATCAATACACACTCTACGCATTTACACACCTATTTCTACCCACTCAGTAGCAACCCATTTGATACTTCTGTCCTGAGCTTTCCTATCCTTTTTCTTATCTGCCAATAAACTTGCTTATCTGTTTAACTGGTCTCCATGTTGAGTTTTCTCTAAACAGAAATAAGATAAGAACCAAAATACCAGCTCCCAGACCTCAGATCTGAATCATCACGAATAGCTCATTCAACATTCCCAGTAACTGGTTTATTGTCTATTATTTAATTTTATTTTTTAATAATTTATTTATACATATACAAACTGGGGTACAGGCCAGAGGTGTGGAGAGGTGAGAGACAAAGATACACTGCGGAGGGGAACAGCTGGTGAGACAGGAGAGGTCTGCTGCACCTTGTGGTTTACCTCCCTGACCAGGGATCAAACAAACTTGTGCTGCAGCAGCTGCATACAGCTTCATAGTGTGGTGCTTAAGCGCTTGTGCCACCAAGGACGCACCATCTATCATTTTATAAAGAGAAGCATTGTTTATAAGTAATATATTTTAATATTATAATATTTAAAACCAATTGGACTTTTTTTTAATTGAGGATAGTTTTAACTCTAGATTTGGGGAAAGAGTTCTCATTTACTTCATGATCCACACAAGAGTTATTCTAACAGCCACTGACACACTCTACCATATGACAGCCTGCTTAAACTGTCTCACCTCAATCAATCTTCTTTTGAATAGTGAAGACAAATGATCTCAACATTTCTGAAACCATTTTTGTGCAAGGAAGTCACTTTTAGAACAGTTAAATTCCTTCCTTAAGGAAAGGAAAAAAAATCTTGCAACTCCCTAAGGCCTCCAATTGGAAGGTAATTAGTTTCTTTACAGTATTCATCACTTGTGCCTGGTTTCTGATATTCACATTCTGTTATATTTTAGATGTGGAAAGAGTGCTAATCTAGGCATTACTTAATGGTTGTCTATCAGCATAGCCTCTCAATTGTCTCCACTTACCCTGTGCATTTTAACTTGGCATGGTATTGTGTGCATTTTGTGTCCTGCCTGTAATTAAAAAACAAAAATTCCTTCCTTGGTATATTTTGTAGATGCATCCCCTTCTGACACATGTTAAGAATATTCCTAATGTGATAAGCTGAGAAATTAAGTAAAAGGCTCTCATCTCCCAGAAGGACTGTATTTAATATCACACATTTAATTTCATATACTATCTGAAGCATTTTAAGAGACCCTATTAACCAGTTAAAGGAAATTTTCAGAAATATTTCCAGCATGCTAGTTAAAGTTGGCTGCAGAAACACAAATAATCGTACCAAAGTGTTATATTTTTATATTCATATATTTCAGGATTTAATATACCATTCAGTCAAATTATACTAGTGGCTCATATTAAATTCTTAATTGGTAATCCTTTTCTTAAAGGGAAAAAAAAACAAAAACAAAAAACATAATCTAATAAGCTAGGAGAAAAAATACCACATACATGATTGGAAATGAGAATATACATTTGACTAGTGGTTGTATTTACATGGGATATGAAATAATCATTAAATTCTAATCTATTAAGTATGTTAATATTTAGAAAGATATGTTGTTTTTTTAACCTGAGAATGTGCTAAATAAAAACTTTGGATGTAGTGATCAATAGGCATAGAGTAATTTCAAGACAATAAAATTCTTTAAGAAAAAAATGTTTCTGTCAACAAATATTTGATATGCAGAGTATTGAGAAGAATGGATTGTTGTTTACTATCCACCTAATGTAGAGAAGTGGGCTGGTCCAAGTAAGTAAGTATGCAAGCCTATCAAATGTGACAACTTTATAGAATTTGTAATGGGGAAAAGGATCTCACTAGAGAGACAAGGTAAGTGGAGGCCAGGAGGAGGAGAGGGAGACAAGTAATTCAGTGACAGTAATATTCAACAAGACAGAAGGGTGCAAAACAGAAATGTGGCTCGCTTCTCTGTAACTAGATAGAGTGCCAAAAGGATGCCTAGCAGAAAATGAGGCTGAGGAGATTGTAGTTTTGTAATTCTGTATCTACCACAGATCTTGGAATGTGATAAGAGAAGTTCTGTTAAAGGGTGTAGTAATGTAAGGAATAGAGTATAACAATGTGGAATATAATTACATTTTAGAAGTTATTTACTTAACTCTCTAGTTAACTTAGGAAATTCTTATTAGTACTATTGACAGAAGGAAAGTTACTCCCTCTGCCTATTTTTTATGGGTTATTTTTTATGTTTTGCATCATTTCCTGTATTTTCAAACAGCAAATAATAATACATGAAGGAAACATAAGTAATTAAATGTTGTGTGTGTGTCTATGTATTTATACACATAACATATTCACCATCTTTTTTAACATATGCATAATTTTCAGGAAATAAGTTCATGATTCCAATTTTTCACACAAACACTGCTCCCATCATTTAAAAAAAAATGTTGTAATTTAAGTACATTTCCAATAAGCCACATGTTGCAACATTCAAAAATGTTATATTGCATTCAAGAAAAATGTACTACCACACCTCTCAACATCCATTTTTATTCAACCATTGAATCTATCACTCTATAACCTACTTTTAGTGTCATGTTTAGAATATCTGTAATCATGTTTACAACTGTGTAAGTTCTACAAACATTGATCTTCTTTATATCTTCAAAACCTACTTTAAAAAAAAGACTAAATGAATGAAGACAAAAAGAATGCGAGGAGAAAATTTTAGCAAGCAAACATTTCAATAATTTCTGGAAGACTTAAAGCAGACAAATTAGGATAGTGACTTGCGGAGAAGAAAAAATCATATACCTAAAATTCTTAGCACTGGAGATTAACTGAAGAATTGAGGACAGGAAGGAGTAGATCCACTAGACCTAATATACTTGGCTTCAAACAGGAATGTAACCATCACCTTAACCCTCACAAGTTAGGCAGGAGAGTAGGGAAAGTTTATCCTTAAGGAAATCTGAGCTGCAAGTGTTCTGAACTTAAGATCATCAAGTTCAGCAACCAATAAGGATGAAACTATGAGCATAAGAAATATGTTGTGGAAATATCAAAAGTGACTTCTACGGGTTTCCAGGTTTCTTTCCCAACCCAGCTTTTAAACCTAAGGCAACCATATGAAACCTTCAAAGAGGACACTGGGTAAGTCTTCAGGGGAAAATTGAACTACTCTAAAGAAAGACCTTGTGATCCAAATACTTAAGAGTTCCTTAATTAAAAGTTATTTTTAGTATGGGCTCTCCACATCAGGTCCATAATCAACAAGATCTACTTAAACAGTTGTGTCTTTAACATGAATTACACTATATAGGGGAAACATTCTAACTAAGCCATGAGGATGGGAGGTGAATTATGGTATGTAGGGATACAAATAAGTAAAAATATTTTCTGTAAAAACAAGCAAATAGTTAAGTTTCCATATTTTATAAAATAATAAATAGCAATTATATGCCTAATATTATAAATATGCAAGTAGAAGTCAAAAGAAACATCTATGCATGGTGGTGTGCTTACTTTTCTTTTTTATAGTATTTTTTAGTGTTTATGCCATTGATTCAATAAAAGTCACTAAATGTTTCTCCATAGTATATTATATAATGGGCTATATTTTCTATTTGTTTCAGTAAATTAATTTTTTCTGTTTTTTTTCCATTTCACACCCCACCCCATTTATATATCTAATAAACCTGGCTTTTGGGGGCGGAGTGAATACTTTAAGGACTTTAATTTTTGATTCCAAAAAGTAATCTAGTCCCATACATTTGATTTTATAAGTATAATATTCTTTCCCCAAAAATGCAGAATTCTGTCTTTATCAAACACTGAGTGTTGAGAGGTACTTAACCTTGTTTATAGAATCTGAATTCTGTTTCATTGACCTTCAGTATTTCTGTGCCAAAACCTCGTTGTTCAAACCATGGTATGAACATATTGCATTTTATGTATCCTGTTCTTTATTGGACAACGACGGCTGTCAGAAAATACTCAAGTGGAAAAAATTAATGTCACAGACTATTGCCTAGGCTTAGAGAATGACCAGGGACGATGACCTGGTCAGTACTTCAACATGTGAGAGATCAGGCAGCAGTTATCAGAAAATCAAAATACTTAAAACTGATTCTGACTTTTCATGGATAAAAACAAAAGAGGCCTTGTGAAGGCTACTGCTTCATGACTATAAGCACATTGAACACTCACGTTCTTACCTGAATCCACATCAACTATAGGCAAACCGATGGAAGTTCCTTTATTCATTGCTGACAGCCTCTCTCTACTCATCTAAAAAACACATTATTCCAATTTCCCCCTTTCTTCTTCAACAGGATCATACCCATCAGCATACACTGTGATTGCTCCATCTTAAATAACATAATTAAGTGAAGGAATAACCAAACAAGTGAAAATAAAATTTCTGACTTTGTATCACTATTTACAATCCCATTTCTCTCTTTCATAGCAAATTGATTTGCCTCATGTGATTTGACTATCTTCACTGACTTCAGATATTGAATTCTCTTCTCCATTACATTCACCAATTTTATTATTTTAACCCTTCCATTAAAGTGTACATTATAACATAGATAGATTATAACATGTGGAAACAAAGTCAAGTTTCCATGTCTCTTAGTCAATTCTCAATCTTCCTCCGGTTTCATGTGCAAGTAGAAAACATTCTCATTTTCCTGAAATGTTTTACAGACAGCCTCTTAAGGATATCACACTTTCCTATATCCCTACTTTCACACCTCTTACTCTTCCTTATGGCTCAATCTCTATGTTCTGGCATGTCCATGACTCAGTCTTTGCATATTTATCGATAATTACTTCAATGAGATTTCTTTTAGTCCCTATGATTTCAATATCACAGATTCAACAATAGTTGCAACATTTCATCCCCTTCCGAGGCTTCTTTTTTGAATTCATGAATTTAATTATCAACTGCCAACTTTGTATCCCTAGTTTTAATAGCCCTCTAATTTCACATTATGTTAATGTATGTGCTTGATTTTACTGTGAACTTCTTTGTTCTCTCAATCTATTTCCTCTGTGTCTCTTCTCTCTCTAGAAAGGAAACTACAGCTTCCCCAGTTTAAATAAAAACATCTTGTAAGCATCTGTCTCCTTTTTTATTATTTCTATTTATTTTAAAATTGTTTTGCAACATTTGTAGTATTTTGAGAGTATAATATTGTCCCTCTCAGGTGTGACTGCTATTGCTCTTCTACCACCAGACACCCATAGTCCTCCTCCATAGTCCTTTATATTTTCCCCCAGGACCTTGTTCATACCCCCTCCCTATTGTTCTCCTCCTTCTCCTTCCCTCTTTGATGTCTCAGATCTATCATCAGCTTTCAATGGTTGGTTTTAAAGTTTGTCTTTGTCTGAGTCTTTGTTTGTTTCAGTGATTCCTCTTTTTATCTTATAGTCTTCACTTTATTTAGGAAACAGTGTTGGTTGTTATCAAAATATCTAAAATCCTACCATGTTTTGCATTCCAGTGCTTCCTTCCTGGTCAAAACAATCAAATTCTTTCACCCAGGCAGCTGCAGTAATTAAGTGAATTCTTTGTATTTAGTTTCTATTAATATAGCAGCCTAATGAGCTATCTGTGGTGATTATTATTAAATAAAGCATGTGTATATCACCTTAAATATATACAAATTTGGTTCAAGCTACTTCTCTTTCAAATACTTTCAAAGGCTTCTAATCTTAGTCAAAGTGAAAGCCGGTTTCTTGTGATCATGTTACAGACTTCCAGTACCCCCTTTCTCCTTTGTTTTACTTTTTCCTTCAGTCATTTCACTGTAGCCACTTTGACCTTTTGTTAGTCCTTAAAAAAGTCAAACCCCATCCAAAATCCATCCTTTATATATGTGACTTGTTTGCTCTGGAAATATCTTTCTCAGGAGTCTAGTTATCTCTTTATTGTTGCTATATTGTGTTTCCCTATTTAATGAAATGTTGCTTTTCAATTATCATTTTCCCATTTCAAAGAACAAATATCTCTGATTTTATTTTATACTGGAAAAATTAGAAACAATATTAAAGTATACAAATTAAAACCAAGTATAGCTACACCAGACACATACAGACTCATTCCAGAGGGATGACTTTTTGGTGCAAAATGTTTCCCAAGTTTCCTTACAAGTAAAGGCTTTCACAAAATAGTCCTTCCTAAAAATTCCATTTATTCCTTTTTGTTATCCTATCTGAGAGAATCATTTAAAATGCATTGTGTTTTCCATATAAATGTCCTTCATATATTCATGAAAAATTATTTTGTCTCCAATTTATCTTCTCTAAAATAAATGCCCTGTTTTGACTGCTTTCTATTTCTACAAGCTTAAAAATAAAATATGTTGTCATATTTGACTTTGTTTCTTACCACCACTTCTAGACAGAAATAGTATTTTGAGCTTCCCATCTTTAAATTCATTTAGCAATCTGGCAGACCTTTGTCTTAGTCTATGTACTTAAAACAAGTTGGAACTGTCTTATAATAGCCTAATTCCTTTAAATTTAAATTTACTAGTCATCATATTTTTTACCCTTTTCAACTCTCAGTATAGTCTTCCTTCAAGATAATATTAAAGTCAGAGTTCAATTATTTTGACTTCTTACTTCATTCTATTTATCTTATATTGCTACATATTTTCTCTTAAATAATAGGTCTATTACTCCCTCATACTTCTTACTAATAAAAGACAACAGAGCAGACATATATAATTTTTGAATATAATATTGTAAGATTTTCAGAAATTCAGTTCATTCCAGCTTTTGTCTTCTTCCAGGTTTTTGATATTAGTTACACAACTTTCCATGGAAGAAAAATACAGGTCACAATTCTGAAGATGAAGCAATGTTTAAAATTGTGCTTTAGCCAAACATTTTCATTTTTCCTGAACTAATCTGCTAGAATATAGTGAAAATTGTATTCCTTGACACTTTTAATATTTATCTTAGTCATTTTCCCATTTAAGAATTGAATTCAAAAGTATGGACTTTCCATCTGAATCTGGGTCCAGTTCTCAGTTCTGGTGCATATAAACAAACATACTTTGTAATCACTGTGAGTCCCTTAGATTCTTTCTCTACTAGATTAGAAAAATAACATATCTTTCAGTCTTTTAAGTATTTTAGTTTGAATTGATATTTTAAAAATACTTGTTCAACCAGATTTTTAACAAATAGATGATGATAGTCATAAGATTTTATTTTTATTTATAATTTTTAATTTACCCCTGTGTAACAAAATGCATGTGATGCAAAAGAATGAAACTAAAATACTGCCTTTCACCATGCACAAAAATCAACTCAAAATGGATTAAGGACTTAGACATAAGACCTAAAACTGTTAGGGGGAAAGGTAGTCCTAAATGGATTATGGGTGTGTGGACTCCAACCCCCACTCCAGACCATCAGTGTTCCAGAACCACAAATCCGATAAGATGATTATCGAAGAGTGAATTACTGGGACCTGAGGGTGGAGTTAAGCAGTCAGGCTGGCTATAAAACCAGAGGTGAGCTTGGGTTCCCTCTCTCTTACTGAGGAGCCAGACCCCTTCCTTCGGAGCCATCTCATTCGACACGGAGCCAGCCCTCACGCGCCATTGCTTAGATCTGGTAGGGTATTTGTGGATTTGTATCCCTTTCTTTTTCCTTTGGTGTTATTACTATTTTATTCCCCTTTCTTTCATAAAATAAAACGTGCTAATAACTTTTGCCACATATACCTGGAGTTGGGACTTTAAAAGTCTTCTGAGCGCGCGGGTGGAGGACCCAGTGTGGGAAACCCATTTTATATTAGGGTTGCCCTGTAACAAAACCATAAAATATCTAGAAGAAAAAGTAGGCAAAACCCTACATGACATACACATCAATGACATCTTTGGAGGTACAACACCTAAGGCACAGATAGTGAA